>QGQJ01001467.1:0-15942 GCA_003206725.1 Blastomyces emzantsi
GGGTAGGGGCGGCGGTGATCATCCGGGGGGAGGGGGAGAAGTTTTGGAGTACGGTTAGTGCTTTTTTAGGTGGAATCTAGAATTGAATGGCTGAAGAACTGCAGTTCTTATTTATTTTGCAATATGCGTTATAGATTGTTTGATTTAGCAATATTTGTTGCTGCTTTGAAGTTTTGCGATTTAGCACTATGGAGAATTCTAACTTGTACGAACTGTATTTGTTGATTGCAATAGGGCTTGGATCTGGATGAAGCAGAGCGGGATCCGTTCTCAAATACAGACGGCTACTTTCCGGTTGGTTCACCTCCCTAGCCAGCACCGTAAACGATGATGAGTATGAGATATTCCCGTGACTAATCCTATATTCGATGCCAGCTCCTACATACGCTTCTCGACTACCCATATCCAACAATCGCCCTGCTGAACGGGCATACATTTGGCGGCGCGTGCCCACTAGCCCTTGCGCATGATTATCGAATCATGAACTCTCGCCGTGGTTTTTTCTCCATGCCACCCGTCAACATCGGCGTTCACTTTCCTGGAATCGGATCCCTAGCACATCTGAAACTCCGTCCCGAAGTTGCGCGAAGGATGTTGCTAGAGGCACATAAATGGACAGGAAAAGAGGCGCTGGCGGACGGAATTGTAGATCAAATAGCCGAACCAGGGGATATGCTGGATGCCGCCATTGAAATCGCACGAAAATGGGCACCCAAAGCGAAGATGGGAGTGTATGCCGTATTGCGACAGGAACTATGGGGCGAAGCTGCTCGGATCTTCCAAAGCATCAGCTACGTCCATCACCGCAGGACCGTTTTGCCTCCCAAGGTGAAAATCTGACCCCGTGTTGTATATGTAATATAATATATCCCACACCAGAAATATAGTGCCAGATTTATGCACAAATGATGGACACAACCGTTCGTTTCCAATCACATTCTACGAAACGTGTTGCCCGATGCACTTCTGCGGTCCTTTGAATGTTTCGAGGATCCATTGCTTTCAGGGGCCATTGCGGGCTTGGGCCGAGATTTTGGTTGTGGGGCAAATGTGACTGTCTTTTCTCCAACTGCAGTATTCTTAAACGGGCGCTCTTTCGTTCGTGACTTGTGTACCCTTGACTCAAAGGACCTGTCACGAGCTTGAGTAATTTTAGTTGACGATGATACTTGCATTCGTGGAGGACGCTTGGTCTTTCTGTAGGAGACTGAAGATATGCGGCCAGAAGTCTTGGCTTTGGCCGGCTTTGCGTCTTCGCTCGACTCATCCTGGGAGCTAGATGCAGGCACCTCATCGATAGCCTCCTCTTCGACGGCAGTTAACCCTCTCTCTGGTCTGGGGCCAGTAGTTGTAACCGCAGTGCTTGGGTTTAAGTCACGGAATTCCCTCGATGTCTCATCTACAGCGAAGTCTTCGTCCTCGAACAGCTTAGCGAATCGAGCATCGGTAAGTAGGTTGTCGGGGCGGCTAGGTTGAGAAGGCTCAGCTTCAGCGGCATCGGGTATTTCCTCATCACCGCCACGCTCCAGAACACGTTGAGCTCGTCGTCGCTCATTCCGGTCTTCTCTTTCAAGAAGCTTCTCCGCAAGTTTTTTATTCACCTTCACCGAGATCTTCTTTTTGCCCCGGATCCGGCTTTCGCGTTCTTGATCGATTTTTTCCTTCACCCGTTTCGCCCTTTCTTCTTCCCAAACAAACGGATTGGAAATCAACCGCGCTTCCTCGTATAATCTCTGCGCAACGAAGTATCCATGCATGTAGGGCCGTAAAAGCGTGGTTCTGCCAATCAAATGATCCAGATTGAGACTCCGTAGTTGTGGGACTGTCAAGAACTTGAAATTATCATAAACAGAGCCCGCTTGGCCAGCAAAGGCTTGAGGATCATTGGGATCCTCAGCCATTTCCTCCACAATATTATCTAGGAACGCACACCATTGCGGAGCGGGTCCGAGCTGGGGAATAAAGAATGCGTGTTGCTGTCGCCCTTCGTTGGCAGTAAGAATCATACCGCTGTCTTTACACCACGCCACGCTGTTTATATCAACTGCCGGTTCCACGGAGGTCCAAGGCTGTCCATCCCGAGCGTCCCATATCTTTATAATCCGCTTATCTGAAGTGAGGATCTTGGGTTCCAAGGTTTGTTCACGCGTCGCAATCGATGGAGTGAGGAAACTAATGGTGTGGATCGGATACCCGTATCCTTGGTCCTTTTTCAAGAGCGGTGTAGGGGATCGGAGGTCGAACAGGTGCACAAGGCCTTGGGAAGACCCAGTAGCAAGAGTCAGACCAGATCGATGGAATTCAAGGGCGGTGATCTCTGATTTAGTATCGCTAAGCTGGGAGTCCGATGGTGGGACCAAAATGCCTGCCCTAGCTCTAGCTCTCGGATCCCATAGCTCCACAGTTCCAATGGATGTGCCAAACGCGAGAAGGTTATGACTTTCTTCAGCAATTGCTGCGGTGTTCACGCTCCCAGTGTTGATTCCTCCTTGCAGCGCCCCCCCGCCGGTAGACGAAAAATCATCACCACCAACCTCAACTTCATACGCTTTCATGTACCGCCCTTGTTCCAAATTCAACCTATACACTTCACCCATGCCATCTTGATTAACACCGACGGATGGTATAAGCGCTTCCGCTGATTGCCTGTCGTATATCAAGTCACGGCCATACCTAGGCAAACGGGTGGTGTAGTGGCAACCTGAGGGTGTATGAAACTCTAATGATCGATCGGCCTGTAGGTGCAAGGATTTTGAATAATCTGACGACAATAATAGAAATGTGGTATTCAAAGAAACGGTGTGACGAGCAAAAGAGAGCGATAAATGCGGTAGGTAATGTGTATGTATCTGCGGTTTGTATGTGCCTGTTGTTGTTATAATCAGCGAAACTGTACTTTGCGTAAATAGAAAACCCAGAGCCTACCGGTACTCATAACCCATTGGCCATCGTCACTAACACGGATACATTGACTGGCTTCCTCGAACTCGAAGTCTTGGAGAAGCTCAACCCTGTTGGCGTATTCTGGGTCGTTCTTGAGGCTTCGTTTCCTTTTTCTAGCAAGCCATTCGGGAAGCGGTCTGGCGGTTGAGGAACCGGATATAGTGTACACAGGGACACTGGAGGAATTTGACAGCTTCATAGCTGCAAGACTTTGACTAGTTCCTCCAAATCCACGAAATTTCGAGTAGATTTATTTCAAGTGTCAAAAATGTGCGCAATTTCGATTGTTAAACAAAAAATAAGTTAAGAATTAGATGGTTTGACTCAGAGACAAACAGGCCAAGAGATCCACTTTTGGCTCACGTGGAGAACTAGCCCGATTGGGCTGCGGCTCTCCCGGGCGCCAAGCATTGATGCTCTGGGGAAACTCGGTGCAATATCAAACTCGCGCCCCGGGACGGCGTTGTTGGGTCTATGGAAGAAATGGACCATGTTCAAGGCCACCTCCTCTATTGCATAGGATTTTCACATCCATTATGTCCGTTGCCAATCCCATATGAAGCTTGCCTCTATCGCCACTTCAAGTTTGCGCGGCTTGGCATCCTTCGTCCAAAATATCCAACAGACGAACCCAACAGGCCAGATCTGTATAGATCGCCGTCTAACCCAGCAGAAATTTGACCCTGGACTTAGTGCATGCATCATTATCATACTTTCGATATGCATCTTGGCCTAGTGGTATTACTCTACGGAAGCCCTTCTATGCCATTGGCCAACTGAAGGTTTTCCCTAACTTTTCTCCAGAGACTTGCCCCTCATGGATTTCCCAGCAGGTGCGCTCACCAACTTCCGAGTTATTGTAAGTCAAATTGTAAACTGCGTCTGTTGTTTTATGGTTACTAATAGGTACGGGAAGGACGGCTTCTTCGATATATTCTGGAGAATCTATTCCATAGTAGCACCAGAATCGGACGGGTCACAGTTCGGGCCCGTGGAAAGCTCAACTTTGAGGAACTCAAACGAAATCTGGAGCTCCTTATTTGCCTTGCGAAATGCAGGCTGTCTTGTTTCACAGTTGGCCAATAGGCCCGAATTATGGATTTTTTCCGCCAACCCAGATTTTACTGCCCTGGGGCAGTCGTCAGGGTACCACCAGTCTCGCGAGGACCTGATTGTTGCTGGGAACGCAACCTTCTTAAGTATAGTATCCATATCTATTACGTTTTACATATGGTACACACTAATTTGGTGAATTAGACGTCGCATCTGGTGTTAACACGGCAGCGGAGATCAAACAGCATCTGCTATCTGGTCCTGATTCCAGCATTTTTAACCGTGCGGCAACGCAGAATAAGTTGTCGCCCAACGTCGGTGAATATTCACAATTGCAAAGCCTTGCAACTTATTCTGCTTTCTATGAGGCTCTTCTATCCGCCATTTCCAAAAATGTCACCCTCCAATTCGCAAAACAACAAAAAGTAATTCCACTTGGAACTCGAACTTTCTATACTCCTCTCGATGAGAACGAGTATCAAAGCGGGGAGGATTCACCTTTTGCGCGAAAGTCTACACCATTTCTTTCTACCCTTGATATAAACATGACATCTAAAGGTAGACTCGTTGTCTCCCTTGGCACTCTCCCGCAGCCCGGATTGGAACAGTTACATCATGATTCAGAACCTGATATAACTGCTACCCGCCTGAACGATGATGTTTGGCTAGCGCCTTCAGGGACACTGTGCAGGCTTACGTCGACTAGCGAATATCAATCGAGTCTATCAAACTTGGTTTCCCCGGATCATATTGGAACCACTCCTCACCAGGCTGAACTGCCAGCTGGCAAAATACATGCTAATAAAAGAGAATGGAAGAGAAGTGTGTCTGAATGGCTCGAAATGTTTGGCCTGCATCTAAACGACCCGGAATCGGAGTTTTGGGTTGAAGTCGAAGTTAACGTATTAGATCGCCCGTTTTATGACCTGTTTTCCAAATCAACGTTGAATCACCAAAAATCGTCTCCTTTTGTCCGAATTTTATGGCCTGGAAGACTATGTTTCACCAGGTCACGGTCTAAGATGGCCGCCCCTGCCAATCCCACTGAGTTCTTCTCCGGCCAATCTGAGAGCCCATTGCAATTTGCGGAAAGATGGGTCAAAGAGGCTTGTCGGATCAGCCAAACAATCGATAAACATAACCTCTCGGACGACCAAAGTGAGCTCGAAAACCAACAACTCAAACGCTCAGAACCATCTCCCCTAAGACTTGACCGTTCAGACATGCCAGAAAGCTTAGCAAGGGCGATTAACCTGCCAGAAGCACAACTTGCGAGTACTGTATATCCCACCCCCCCAGGTGGTGCACTCGCCCAAAATATGGGACCAGGCATTGTATCAGAGAGACTTGGGACATCTACCATTGATACATTAAGTTACGCACCCACCCAAACTGGATCAATCTATAACGAGGCCAGTGAACCTACAACATATTTTCGTGGGAATTCAGAGATTTTGCCCACCGCCTTAGACCCGGCATCATCCGAACTTGGAATTGGATCCGGTCTTTATGATACTGCGGCTGACGAAGAATTTTTTGGGGATATGGATGTCGCGAACTTTGACACCAAGGGCATCACGGAGGCTGATTTTAACTTTTTCGATGATCCCGACTTTACTGGGCTGACCGACAATCTTGATATGCAAACCGAGGAACCAGAGATAGCGCAACAACATACCGAATCGAATTTAGCTACACCATATAATTCTAATACTGCAATGTTGATAGCAGAACCTGACCCCTCAAACACTAATCAAGATCACCTTCTAACTACTAAAAACGAGAATGCCAGAATCAAGCACTCTGCCGTCAACCCCTTGGATACAACAGCAGCCGAGGGTCAGATATCTCGGGGAATTACCAAGTTCAGTCAGCTTATTCCAGCAGATCGCCTCAGGAGGCGGCCGATGAGTCCGCCTCTTAGCCCGGTTCAAATCAAAAAGATTTTGTCTCCGGACGTATCGTCACCTATAACATCGAAACCATTGGATTCAGAAATCTCTAAATCATATCCAGCAAAGAATCAGTATAGCCCCGTCATATTTCAGTCGACATTGTGGTCCTCGGACAAAAAATATAGAATGGATGGAAGATTTTGGTTCACCCTTGGAAGACAATGTACATTACCTAACTTGGGGAGCTATCCATCTGATATCCCAACGATTGGCTTTCCACAAAAAGGAAAAAATACCAGGCCGAAACCTCCGCCAATTCATACATCCTCTCGCCCTCCTGCCTCTGATAGCGCCCCGCAGATAGACTTACAATCCCCATCAACGTCATCCTATGGCTCAAGCGACAATGACAGCGACACAGATCGTGAATCGAACGCAAGTTCACCGCATACTATGCAATATCACTCGAAAAGAAAGCGAGATTATGAAGGTGGTGGAAATTCTACCCCATCAAATTTAGAAAGACTTACACAAGCTTCTGATGTGGACAATGGGCCGCTTAATGAACATCAACTCGCGTTATTAAGTATTTTCCTCTCCGGAGCAGTCGACTGGCCATTAGCAGGATACTTTTCCAGAAAACAAAACGACGTGTTTCCAGTGTTTTCACGAAGAGAAGATCTCCTCCAGACAGCGCAGCTGGTTGTTGACCAAATTACTCAATCCAGCTTCTGTCATATCCAAGATGATTTACACATGCCTGAATTGGTGGACTGGGACGATGTACTGTCACAAAGTTTATTTGATAACACCTATGACTTGGGCCACATGTCTAAATTGGATTTGAGAAGTTACACAACTTTGGAAGACGGCCCTAATCCGCGGAAAGAAGTGCCATTTATTAGGCCGAGTATTCCCGGTTCTATATGCAAGATATGCTCCCCGCATGTTAAAGTTCACCGTGGAAACAACTATTTGGAAATTTTACCACCTGCCATTGGCTTCTGGGAGACATTTGGACTAGAGCCACTCCAAGGGGAAAAGAATATCATACCCTTCTGTATTTACCCCCCAAATGTCACAGAGGCAGCGGATGCATTCATGGAGAGATTGAGCCTGGTATATTCTAGCGGCAATTTTGGAAGCCATTCTCGCCCAAACAAGGCCAGCGGGCTAGTCCCATGGAGTCTAAATGCTGCAAGTGACCAGGATTACGCTTCCCTCATGCATGCACTAAATGTTTCGTGTGAAATCCTTGGTAAGGGTACAATCTTCCTTGCATAATGCCGGCGTTATCTAACCGTTTTTGTAGGAAGCGCTTTATCAAACATATCAGCAACGGACGAAAATGTGGTGATCTACATCATAAATCCTTTCGTCTATGATGCGGCTATCGTAGATATTTGTTCGGCATTTTTACGACTATTTCACAAATATGTTGGTGATGCTGATAGGCAGCACACTCGACGTCTCAATGAGCTTGTTCTTCAAATAATTCCATTGGAATTTATCGCGTCACTTGACTCCTTAGTTGTGCCAACTCAGACGGATTATCTCCGCTTGGCACTTGAGGTTTATTCTCGCTGCCCACCAAAGGATAGATCTTCGGACTGGTTAGGATGCGCTCCTCCGCTCGTGCTTGCGGACCCCGTCCCAAAAGTGGTGCCGTTTCGACTGGCGCCGGAATCTATAGCACCGCTAGAAGAAGCCAAATGCCTCCATGTTGCTTACTCACAAAGCGTCGACCAACGTTGGGTAACAGCAGCATGGACAGACAATAGCGGTCGGCACCAAACCGCTCTTTCGTATTGCCTTCGAGAGCGCAATTCTCCAGTCTCAAGGCCTATATCAGAAATCCGAACACAAATTTGGGAAACTTCAAAGGATATTATGGACATGTCATCTTCAAATTGGCGGTTGATCATTGTGAAAGATGAACCAGCCGATCCTGAAGAGGTTGATAGTAAGGATCCTGTCTACACAATCATACGATATGAATTCGTCGCTAACTCAAAGTTCTGTAAGTGTGGAAATCTCTACTGGATCAGTACAATCGCCACAAAACCATCAAAATCGAATTAGGCATCGTTAGCGTCAACACAAAACCTGGCCTGTCTCTCAAACTCCCATCATCCTCACTCCAACTCAGCGCTCTAAGCCAACAACCATCCCAGAACGGTCTGTCAACTGTAACACCAGGATCTACACCCCGACCTGTACCGTCCCCTGATCCATCAGGCCCTGCAGCCACCCCTCCAACAGCAACTACGCCCATGTTCGCGGACCAGCAGCAAGCGACCCCACCAAAACAACAACCACAACAGTTATCCACCGATGCAGACCAGGATACGATTCTCATCGACAAATCAGACGAAACCTGGGGCGTAACACTCTCCCACAGACTCAACAACTCCTATTCCCTCACGAAATACCAGCCCGCGCTTGCAAGCGGGTACCTTTTGCGGCGTTCAGGGACCAGCGACACGGACGGACAGGCGGTAATGACCGTTAATGTAATTTACACTAATTCACGACGACCGATCGACCAATTGTTGAAGGATATACTGCGTATGTATAGAGAACTCATAACCCTAGCGAGGGCGAGGGGTATCGTTCATGTTCAAGGCAATTTATCACTACCCTGGCATATCATGACGGCGGTCAAGGGCCAGGAGGTACTGTCTTATACCTTGTAGTTTGGGGTGTTCTATGTCTTTTTGGATATCCATTTTGTATTTCTGGAGTATTTACTTTCTATGTCATGGGCTTCTCTTTTACGCCATTTCCTGTGTGTTTTTAATGACATTCTTCTTAAATTTCTGAATTATCTAGTTTTACGGATAGGTTGGTTCCTTTTCTAGGTTTGAAATTTATTTTTTATAGACATTCTTTTCTCTTCTGTGTTAGTATAATACAATTGGGTTTGGGTGCGCGTCTAATAATTGATGTTTAACACTTAGTTTACTATATACTCCTTTCCCGATTCATCATGCCTTTGCTTCCGAGTTTGAACTGATGATTCCCATTCATTTATTTCATGTCCTAGATCAACCTAGGAACCCATTAGAAATTTCCCACCCCTTGTATGCTCAATGCGCCTGTTAAACTGCACTAGTGTTTTTGAGAACGGTTGTAAATTTAGAACTCTGGAGGGGTCCCAGTATACATATAATTATTCGCATCGATGTTCATAAAGGTCGGCTTTAATTTCAAAGCCATGAGGTCCTCAATGGCAGAGCCATACTTGATGAGTTTATCTTCCCGCCATGCGGTCTGAATTATTCCAATACCGAATGGAATATCTGCAAGATGAGTGTTAGTACAAGACCGTTCGTGATTTCACTTACTATAAACAGTGGGACAAGGATAAAATAACTGGACAACAAAAAATCCCAAATCTTACCGCTCTCGCCGGTACTGATGCCAACAGGAATCGTGATCATCGGGTATCCTGTACATAGAGATTAGACAAAACACTGAGACGAACCCCCAGCGTACCAAAGGCACATGGGGATGGAAGGATTAATAAATACCAGCTTTGGCAGCTACTTGGCATGCAACACCGCTATCAGCTTGAAGCGGGACTAGTAACCCATCAAGCTGCCTGCCATCACTCCTTGACAAAGCGGCATCAATGCCTTCTTCTCGCGACTTTCGACGTATATAGGCCAGGGCATTGTGATAGGTCTCATCCATAACGCCTTGAGTTTCCAAACTCATTTCGAAGCTGTCCTGTCCAGATGGCCATGCAGGATGTACACCTGGGTGCCCGCCTTCTTTCTCAGCGTGCGTTGCATTGTACTTGACCACATCGTCTAGACTTCTGACATTGTTCGGATTGGCGGCGAGATTGCTGAGATAGGTCTTTAGATCATTGTAAAATTCCGTCTTCACTACAGTGAATTGCGATTGCTCTGGGTGGCCCTGCTTGCTGGGATAGTCCCTTTTTTGGGGGGAGGATATCTATTGTTAGAATAGGGTCCAACTGGGCCGGAAAACGAAGAGAAGGGATAGGGTGAAAAGTTACCAGTCCCATCCACCTGGTGGTATAATTTCCTCCGCGTTTGGGAAATCGGTATACTCAATTACATTTGCTCCGGCTCCTCTTATGCGCTCTATTACCTGTCTAAAAATCTGATATTGCTTTTTAGCCGTTTCTTTCTGCTTGGCTTTTTCCCATACTCTCTTCCAGGGTAATCCAAATTGGACTCCTCGAAGGGCTTCTTTCCCGGAAACAAATGATGCAAATGGGGCGGTTGGAAAGTTCTCTGTGGACGCTATATTTTGAATAAAGGTTGTCAATCGTTGTCATGTCAACCTCATCGCAATTGTGGCCTGGAATAATTAGAGACTTACGGATATCAGGACTGGCGCCAATGGGCGAATCGACAATGCCATCTAAAGCAATTGCGGCATCCAACACTGTTCTCCCCAACGTGCCAACGCTATCAAGACTGTGTGATTCGGGAATAACCCCCTTACCGCATATCAATCCAACCGTCGGTTTAATACCAACAATTCCATTGCGATCAGCGGGCATCATTATCTGCATTGAGTATTCCTTAATATCCAATCATCGTCCCTACCATTATCGGCATATAGAACAACTCACGCTTCCATCAGTTTCAGTGCCTAGGCTGAAAGCGCACATGCCTGATGCGACAGCAACTGCACTTCCACAACTGGAACCCCCTGGATGTTCGGCAAGGTTATAAGGATTCCGGCATTGGCCGCCTCGAGAGGAATATCCTTCCGAGCTTCATATCTGTTAGCCAAATCTTCGGTACTGTTTTCTCAATTGCGGTTTCGGCTTCGCCTCACTAGTATGTTGATCTCATTGATGCCCACTCGGACAAATTGGCATGCCCGAGTAAAACGGCACCAGCTCTCCGGAGGAGAGACACGACATGTGAATCCTCCGGGACGATGGTCCCTACCAGCGCTACAAATCATTGTAGGAGTTAGGGGGAGGTTTGAGATGCTTAGATGTAAAGTGTAAAATCTGGATAGCCTCTATAACGTACCAGAGGAGCCAGCAGTCGTTTGCATTTTGTCCTTCGTACCCATGGTCTGCAGGTCATTAGAACTACACTGTCTCTTGGCGAATAAAAATATATTCCAAGGTAAGACCGGAATGACAATCAAATGTCATTCCCGACAATAGAACGGAGACGAATGTAAAACATACATCCTTAACTAGAAAAGGGATCCCATGGAGTAGTCCATGATGTCTCCTCTGCTCCATTTCGCGATCCATCATCATGGCAATGTCCAAGGCATCGGGATTGATCTCAATCACAGCTCTAGATTGGAAAGAGCCATCAGAATGAGTCGAATACATTGTGCCGCCCGGCACCAATCTATTACAAAAGGAGAAACTTACTTTAAGACTCCATTGACGCGCCTAATTCTCTCCAAGTAGCACGCTGTTAGGTCATAAACCGAAAATTTCCTGTTCTCGAGACACTGGTGTAGCTGAGGGATAGAAAGCCCCTCGATGTCAACGCCGCGGCATAATGGCATGCGAAGATCTACCTCCACCCTTCCTCTCTCGGAGCAATTGCTTTCTCTTTTATTCGTAGTGCCCGTATGAATACTAGCCATGGCGCCGAATGCCCTAAAGGTCACCACCCATGGCAAGGCCAAACAGCGCGAGCGAACATTGAGCAGAGGTTTTACAAGTTTCATGCAAGCCATGCTCCTGGCATGATTAGGAGAAATTCATCGGTTGCAAAGACGAGGAAGATATCCCCTAGAACATCTGGAATTTGCCATGATCTTGATGCTGCCAAAAGACAGGATGTGGATCTGCTGAGGTCATCGTCCCAAGCAAAGTAATTTTACATGTCCTGTACAGATTACAACGGGAAACGCTAGTGATACTTCTGATTGATGTCGTAATACCGTAACTAACCCAACGCCCACCGTACATGTTAACAACGCTTACTGCTACTAACTTATCACCAACTCTCTATCTACAGCTAGACATTTCATTCAATTCTACATATGATTATTCGGCGGCAAATATACGCATGCATTTAATTTGTATGAAAATTTATCTAAATCACCCAACAATGGTGCGCAACTCTTTCATGGAAATTACCTATCAGTCTTGCAGTCTTGCATATCAGGGGGCAGGGGGGGACGGGGTAAAGGTCCGACCCAAAAGATGGGCATCAGAGGCATCTAAGGATTGTCCCAAATGGGCCGTCTACAACCGCTGGATGACACCACAGTCAATAGGAATATCGTAGGTGCGAGGAAAATGCCTCAAGAGCTCGCCAGGGAAGACAGAGGAGGGGGGTGGCGGGGGAGTAGTAGGATGCTTGTTCATTTCCTCAATAGCAGCCCCACAGACCCATGTTTTAGGGTTTGGTAGTAGAGGCGGGAATCCTCTTCCCAAAAACCTACACTTATCGCTTTTACTCCCAGATAAATGCGCCGTCCTGCTCAATCATTGGTTGCAAGTAATAGGCTCACTTACAACCAAATTGCGCCTGCGCGGTCGACAGCAGCATCACATATGTCCGTGTATTGCATCCAATAGGAACCTAATCCGACATGGGTTCGGGGGCGGGCGCAATTCAAGTCACGTCCATGTGATAAAAAAAAAACTGCCTATGACCAATACGTACTTAGCGGAAGAGATAACAGCTGAAAGTACAGATATGCGGGATTTACATTGAGGTAAGGGTGATAGAGCAGAATAAGTCCCTGTCATAAGATATTTCTCCAGGAATAATGATGGAAGCGCCAATGGGTATCATGAATGTCCGCTTCGCACTATTCACAACATGTGCTGGTGTGCAATAATGAATAATAAGGGTGTTGTATCAGACGCGAGGGATCCCCGTGAGATCATATTGCTGCGGAGCCGCAACTCGTTACGTCACAAAACAGTAACGTTTAAAAGCAGTCACGGCTGCCTGTGAACTGAAATATGTCCGCATGGTGAGAGTTTGCCGTTCTGCCGCAGTGTATGCTGATGCTCATGGGCATGGCGCAACTGGTTGGAAAACATCAAAAGTGCGTTGGGAAGAAAGAAGGGAAGTGATGTCCAAACAGAGAAGGGTGAGAATACGTCACCGGGAGAAACAGAGGGAACTTTTCAGACTCCAAATGTAACGCACGGATGTAATGGCAAGGGAGACGCTTAGGCAAGCAAGTAATGAGGCTTAAAACATCCCTTCCCGAATTGGAGTGTGATTTTCTCGTTGTCACCCAAGGAGCAGACGGCGATCTCGTCAATAGTGGCAAATAGTGCCTTTGTTTGTCTCCAGGGCTTGATATGTCATATTGCCAAAACCCAAAAGCCGTCACCTCTGGCATTGGGTTAATGAAGCCACGGCTGTTTGACAAGGGAAACAGACAAGAGAGATTGTCGGAAAGGGATGTTGGGCATGCGCTAGCGTATTGAGCCCATAGTGGGAGCCTAACACTGGCAGGGAGAGGATTCCTTCAAATACGCTCATGAGATCATTGTGCCACGGATCGCCCAGACAGGGGAGGGAAAAATGACGGTAAGGGCATACAACAGGATCAAATGATCAGGAGGAGCCGAAACGAAACCTAGCCCTCGTTTGGCAGACAAGCAATGAATTTTTCAAGTGGCTTTCGCGTAATATTTAAGAAAAGCAACAGAAATTCAGGGGGTCAAGCAGGGCAGATGTTATCATGTCTTTGGATAGAGGCTGGCGATGACGCACTGGCCAGGAGTTTGCTAATGGTGAGGTCGGTTGACAGGTATACTCGCGCCGTCATTCACACCGTGGAAAGTGGCTCTTAGGTAATATCCTCGGATTCGATTGCAGGGGAGGTTCGCCGGAAAAGCATTGACAAAACCGGACATGCACCGGAAACCAAACTCAGCTGACACCGAGCACTTCGATGACACTATCGCAGGCCAATATGAAGGATACGGATGCTGCCTAAAGGAGTGAGCTTTGCATGGTTAGGGAGGGGATAAAAGGGAGAGAACAAAGGGAAGTTCGACGTCTTGATATCCGACGCCAGCTGAAAAAGACCCTAACCCTAGCGGCGTAACCTAGGATTTGGGGTTGCCTGTGCTAAAACGGTGGCGAATTGCCAGTGGGTAAGAAACGGAAGCCAATAGCTGTCGTATCTCTTGTCATAGGGCATATTCCAAAGAACCCCACCCTCTATCTAAAGCGGTGGTATTCAGTCTGTAATTGCATCGCGCGGGTAAGGCACCCCGAGTGGCCATTGCCAGCACGGTCGAAGCACAGCTAAGATCCGCGGCCCCCGTAATGAAAATGACAAAAGTTACTGGCAATTAGGCGCTTTTCGCATCCATGGCATAAAAGAAAAGAGCACTAAATAAAACAGGGAAATCTGAGCGTTGAGTTAGAGTCCGACTCCGGTTAAACCGCATGGGATGCCTACCCAGCTGCGGCATTTGATAACTGGAAGGTAATAAAAACTGAGGTTCATTCAGCACTGCCTCGGAGGAGTGGCGGACTAAAAAGAATAAAAGAACTAACGAAAAAAAAAAAGAGAGGGCGAGAGCGGAATTGAAGGTGGGAAAACGAATGGTCAACAGCAGCTTCGGACGCTGCAACAACCATTTCCCACATCTATCCGGAGAAGAAGCTGAACAGCAGAATAGAGTATACAGAAATCAAAATAGAAATGCTACATAATCGTTTTAAGAACGTCATGATTGATACCATAAGTTTTATCATTCCGTATTAAGTCGACAGGAGAGAGGTTGGGGATAGAGAGACAGGCGGGGTGCTTGGGAAATGCTCTGGTATCGTCATTCCCCAACTAGTGCAATCCCCTCTGGTTGAAATATAAATGCATTGCATCGCGTAACAGCGAGTGCAGCACGACATAGTCGATAAAATGCCACTGAGATTGCACCGCATGAACCGGAGGGACATGTTGTGGTTGAAAATGCCCGAGAAGAACTGACGTTGGCGGTTGATGATACAGGAGCTTACGGATTGGGCATAGCGCTGCGTGAGGCTGATCCCGCACCGCGCCTAGCCCCGTTTAGGTCTGGCGTTTTCCTAGTTTGGAATGCGGGAGGTTAGGGTTCAGGGCTATGACATCATTAGCTGCCCTCGTCCCCTGTCTGCGAAACAAAAACACAGCCTATCAACTCCCCGCAAACAAAACACGATGATGTCAACACAAAGTTTCTATCAACAAGGGGGCAGGAAGAGACCCGTGTGATCGATGACGATTTGTATTTTTGAGTTGGAGGTTTGAAAAAGAGAACAAATCATCCGCGATGGTACAGTCTGTATTGGCCGTTGTTGGGATGACGTCTGATCGTGGGTGGGTGTGCGGTCGTGTCCTTGCATTCCGCTGCCAACGGAGTATCAAAGGAGATAATTCGCCAAGCAAGCGCGGGCACTGTCTGATACGGATATGCATATCACCCTCGCGATAAGGCAGTGTAGACGCCAACAGCACTGACACAGGATGGTATTCTTGCTAGGACGAAATCAAAGAGCCAGGCCTTGGCCTGTGGCATTACTTGGCCCCCAACTCGACTGGAACACGGACTGAGGCGGTGCACAGCGCCTTGAGCCAACCATTGTTCGAGGGTTGTGTTCAAGCCACAGTTGTCATGCTAGGCCAGGCGGCAAGGAGCCCTTCGTGTGGCTGATTTTGAAATGCGTGGTGTTAGCGCTCTTATATGCACGACCCTTGATTTCCTTCTCACCATCGTGAGGCCGCTAAACCTTAACCCCCCCCTTCTCCCGCACAGACATAGGGTAGACGATTTTCTTAGGCCTGCAGCTAAGGATAACCTCCGCATCAATGGGAATGCTAAGTTGAGTCATATCC
Source organism: Blastomyces emzantsi (assembly GCA_003206725.1). Classification (NCBI taxonomy): domain Eukaryota; kingdom Fungi; phylum Ascomycota; class Eurotiomycetes; order Onygenales; family Ajellomycetaceae; genus Blastomyces; species Blastomyces emzantsi. The sequence goes on from QGQJ01001467.1 coordinate 15,711, forward strand.
TGGTTTCTCACCACCCATTTTACCATTCCTTTCTCCCTGATTGGACAATGTGAACATTCTGTCCAGATGACAGATGCATGCCGACAAGCGGGAGTCTGGCAAAACTGAGAATCATGTCATGTTCACCGTCAACTACACACATCTGACTTTATCTGATAAAGAATTTATTCTACTGTTGACAGGGAAGAAATGTCGCCCGCAGTCGGCTGTTAGACACACCACGAGAAAAGGG
>QGQJ01001475.1:0-20812 GCA_003206725.1 Blastomyces emzantsi
TACAGTACAGTACAGTACATACGTATATACATACACAACAAATTCAGCATCCCATCTCCCCCTTTCTCCCTCTCTCAACCACCCCGCCTACGAATCCCACATAACCTCACTCAACCTCAACAACGCATCTGCACACGCCCTCTTCGCCGCCAAGATGTCCTCCCGACTACTCTCCCGTCCCTCAGGACCCTTCAGAATCGCCGAAAAACACAGCTCCACAAGCACTTTCAGCTCCTCGTACGTAAACGGCTCCCCGTTACCCGCCTGCAAGGCCTTCTCGCTCCCGTGTTTCCGGAACTCTTCGCGCTCGGCCTGCGCGTGCTCGAGCGCGCTCTCTGCGCCGTCAAGGAACCAGTCGAGGAATTTGGCGGAGCGGGGAAGGGCGATTATTTCCTCTTCTTCTTGTTGGTGTTGGTGTCCTAGTTCTGTTTGTGGGGGTGGTTTGCTTGGGTCTTTGGAGGTGGAATTTGATGATGATGATGATGATGATGATGATGATTGCGGTAGTGCGGGAGGAGGGGGAGGAGGATGCACGATGATGTTTTTCAGGTTCTGCTGCAGGACTAGCACGTCGAGTTGTAGGCGGAGGGCGCCGTTGTGGTTCATCGCGCCGATGAAACGTGTTGCGGAGACGAAGGCGCGGTCTATCAGTTGTGCAAGGCCGGAGGTTATGAAGCGGCATTCCTTCGGGCCGAGGTAGGTGGCCGTGTTGGCGTCGAAGGAGATTAGGTCGTTGTTCAGCTCGATGATTACGGGCGAGGCGGAGGAGGGTGGGGCGGGTAGGACGTGCGGCCACTCTATAGTAGTTGAAGCGGAGGCTGGGGTAGTTGGGAGGGCGGAAGAGGAAGTGTTGTTGGCGAGGCTGCGAGCGACCATGTGGATGGCGCCGCAGCGCAGGTCGATGTGTAGGGTTAGTAAGGCTGTTAAGGCAAGGTTTTGAAGTGATTCCAGCGTGGTATCGAAGCCGAGAACAGAGTCTTCGGTCATTGGGAGGTAGATCGGGCTGCTGGAGCTGTCACGGTTGTGATTCATGGAGGAAAGGAGCGTCCAGCGCCGTGTGTTGGGCATTCGGCCCGTGGATTGACGCCGGTTAGAGTCTGTTTCGTGGGTTGTTATGTGGCGAAGTCGGGAGAGGCTGTTGACAAGCCATTGCTGTTGGTATTCTGTTAGAAGTGTATCTTTTTGACGATATGTAGCACTTGTACGTACCATGCTGTTGTAGAGGAGAGAGAGCGCGAAAACGGTTTTCGGGTCTGAAACGATGTCGCACGGCTCAAGGGGCGTTTCGTTCGTGTATTTTATGAGAAGATCGATTTCCTAGTGAGGTTGCATTAGTAACATAATCAGCCAGAAATTTCATGCAAGGGGAAATGCAAGTACTTTGGCGATCAACTCCTGTCGTTTGCCGTCGCCACATTCCCACAACTCTTTTGCAGCTTCTCGAATTTCCCCAGATTCGGCGTATGCAGCAGCAGCTTTCGACTGTACCCCTCCAGTGGGTTGAGGAGACACCCGCGAAACCAGTGCTAGACATATATTTTAGCATTGCTCAAAGTATTCAAGGAAGTGTAAGCGGGTCCATACCTTTGTACATCCCACAACATTTATCATAATAGGTCACGATCTGGTTTATCACCAACTGTGTGAATGCCTGATCATGCGGAATACTGTTTAGCATTTTGCTAAATGATTTGACGAGCTCCATGAAAGCAATTGTTCCCTGCAAATAAGTTAGATCCACCTCAGTGAAGAATAATCAGAGGGTCAAAGGTACATACTTTAAAAATGGGTCGTGGTGAAACCCTTGTCCACTGCGGATCCTCAGTAAATGCATCCACTGCAATAAAAGTCAGCGCGCAGAGGTCTGTTACAGCTTCATCTAACTGTGGTTGGAAGACATTGATCATGAAGTCGTCGAGGAAGGAGGTAAGGGTGCTCATGACAATATCTGAAGTGAGAGGGACGATATCTTTCAATCGCTGAATGAAAGAGAGGGACGGCGGCAAAAGTAGGCTCATATTGAAAACGCTGGGTTCGATCAGGAGCTTATGTCCGGTTCCGGAGCTTTCTTGCCTTGATCTGGACGAGTCGGTGGTAGATGTCTTCTGTCGCGATTTCGACACGAGGCCGGGAACTGAGGATCTTAGGATCTCCTCTAATTCATCCTGCTCTGCCTTCATTTCCGATGACTTCTCGTCCACTTCGGAGAGTTTGAACATTTTCTGCATGATCTGTTAGCATGTTTAAGTCAACATAGGATCATTCAGTTACAAACCTTTGTCTTATCTCTTTTGTTGGAGTTAGGTGTGTATTTATCATCAGAGATATTCGCGGGAGCTCGATAGCTGACTTCTCCATCTGTGGCTAGGTAATCGTGTAATAGGGACCGAATCTAGTTATTGTAAGTTATATCCCGCTACTCATAAAAAAAAAACCTCGAGAAATAAAGATAATTAACTCACCTCGCTTTGATAAAGTTTCCACAGCCCCTTGAAACCACTTGTGAGTGATCCGGATTTCCGAATGTTTTCCCGCTCCACAATACCAGCCACGACATCATGCACTATGCGGTGGCCTTCGGCGATCGCCTCGAATTTCGCGTAGAGGTTCCACATAAACTCCGACAGAACGTGCCCCCTGTCTCCATCAAATTCGTTAGGCATGCCATGGACCGTAGTGTCTCGTGACTGTGGATTTCTCCTGTGTACAGGATAACGGGTTGCGACCTCGGAACTTGTCTTATCGACAACTGCGAAGAGCTCGACCGGGAGCCTCTGCTCGATCCGATCGACGGCAAGTTCAAGATTGCCCATTTTGTTCAACGCCTCGATGACCACACGGATGTAATGGAAGGTATCAGCCTCCGGATTACGTGATGCATCTTCCGCAACGGGGGCTGTCATATCCAATTGGGCTAGGAAATGGTAAACTGGTTTCTCCCAGTTTGTCCCACTACTTAAACCTATCGGTCTTGGGCCGTCCTTGCCTTCGTCGCCGGTTGTCAACCTCCAGCGGTCCTGACAATACGGAGATTTAAGATACAAGTGATCATGTAACTCTTCGATCAGGATATCTGTTAATGATAATTCCTGGTTGCTGAAGTACGTTCGGAGATCTCGAAGACCTCCGATTCCGTCAAATTCCGACTTATTCACAAGCCGTAGTGCATCCTTGAGGATTTCTACAGCCGCCATGAATCTTTTATCCGATATGCGCGCCTCTAGCTTTTCCGGTAGTGATTGAATATTCTCAATCTGGCCGAACAATTGTAGTACATCATCGTAATTCTGGGAAGCCGTCGCAAGACCCTTCAACTCCGGCTTCGTTGTAAGTAAACCCGCTTTGGCTTCGGTCAGGGTCCCCTTCAGCATTCGAAGTCGATTTTGAGAACTTTGGATACTCGACTGGATTGTGTGGTATGTTCCAATAGAGCTGTTGAAACCCTGGTGGTGTTCTACAATAATAGTCCATTAGTGTTCGCACTGGCACAGCAGATATTGGGGCGCGAGAATTAGACCCAACAAACCATTGACAATCGATTTCAAAGATTTTTGTATTTGTTTATGCGCCCGTATAAAATCTGGCTCTCGATCCGCCTTGCCCAGGGTACTTGAGTCCATCAACTGTAAGCCCACCTGAACCGGTATGCAGTCGTCGGTGGCCATAAAGTCCCAATCCTGCTGTATCGTCCGGAGGACATCTGTTTCCAAATTCAATTCAGCTCACGCACAGTATTAATGGGTCCAGAAGCAATCATATATTGTAGGCACCATCCCAGTGCCACCAGAAGTACAATGAAACATACCATCAATCGGGAGCGGCCCACTCCTTCCAGAGGTAGCATCGGACCTATTCCCATCCCGATTCCTCCCACCATCTCCATACCTTACTTCATCTCTACCGCTGCCACTACCCCACAAGGGCCCCCTTTCGGTATCATAGGGTCGCGAGCGGGAAGACGAGGGGAATTGTTGTTCAGAACTCTGTAATGAGGTCGAAGACGCGGCCGCGGAACCGCCTTCATAAAACCCGCCGTAGCCGCCAGCACGGCGCTCGCGGGAGGAAACGTACCCGGAGCTCGACACGGTGTTCAGTGAGGCATTGTCCCCTCTGTAGGGCCCGTAGTCTCGTTCGGAACGGCCCGAAGACGGGCCCCCGTTGGGGAGGCCAGTTCTGCTCATGCCAGCTTGCGGAGGTGTGTCGGTTTAGGATTGATCTGGCTGTTGGGGTTGGGTTGGAGAAGGGGGGTTCATGGTGGTCGGGGAGGTTTTGCGACCCAATTCTGAGGCTTTACTTGGGGGTTGAGGGAGGATATGTTTTGATGTTAAGTCTATTGTTCTTAGGTGGTTGGTGACGATCGAGTCGTTAGAGCGATGTCATGTGAGGACAGGGGATAGATGAAGTCACGATACATAATCTTCGCTGGGAATTAGCGCTAGTTTGAAGTACATACCCGCCCCTTGTACCACCAGGTTGATAAAGAATTATGTAGGATTCCTTTTCTGGTCATAATTAGGCCTGGCTTATCTGTAAGACATACGAACGAATAAATCAACAACGTTGTATGGATTCTTTAAATACATACGCCATGCGTAAATTGATCACAAAATCACACCTAATCATACTAAATGGTATATCAACAATACCAATAGCCACCATAAATACTATAGGAATATTGAATTTATACAAATATGGACAACATTGACACATTTCCATGCACCAATACCTCTCCACACGTAGTGGTACCCTCAATAAGTAAAGATTCATGCCTATCTAACATTCCATCCATGAATCTGTCAATTCATTCAGATAGGTTGGGTCTCCCTCTTAAGCCAATTTCTCGTCAGCTCATCGTTCTCGAAATAGTTGCTTGTCTTCTCCCAAACTTCACTGTGGTAATCGTTCACCCATTTCTTCTCTGCGTCGTTGAGCAGGCCTGGGTTGATCAATTTTTGGCACAATGGTGTCATAGTAACATGCTCGAAGCCCAACCAGGGTTTCTCTCCGAAGCCATGCGTTGTTTTCACCTCCTTCGCCATGATAATGTCTATGAAAGGCGTTAGCAGGAAACACTAAGCTTATTGGTAAATGTGGAGGAAACATACTTTCGATGCGAATGCCGAAGACTCCATCTTCATAATAGCCAGGCTCTACAAGACTGTTAGCAGGCTGCAAGGCGACAATACCCAACAATCGCCTAAAACATACCGTCAGATATCACGTTTCCTGGGGCAATGGCAACTTCAGAATACTGAACTCGAGTGCCTAGACCGATCGGACCTTCGTGGACATTCTTGGAACATGTTAGCGCTTGAGGATAAAAAGTCAGATAAGTGCAGGGCGAAATACCAAATACGACCCGACACCGTGGCCGGTACCATGTAGATAGTCGAGGCCTTCCTTCCACAGATATTGTCGTGCAAAAGCATCCAGAGCGAATCCGGTTGTTCCTTTAGGGAATACAGCAGTATCAATGCTAATCAGGCCCTTGAGAACCAGCGTGTACGCCTTTCTTTCCATCTCCGTTGGTTCGCCAAAATGGAGAGTGCGGGTTGTATCGGTAGTGCCATCCAAATATTGGGCACCTGAGTCACATAGATACACGGCTTTGGGATCGATAATAGAGCAGCTATCTCGTTCGGCCTTGTAATGAATGACCGCGGCATTTGGACCCGTAGATGAGATGGTATCAAAGGAAAGTCCGACGAAATGCTTATGGTTTGACCGGATTTGTTCGAGCTTATCGGAAGCATCTACCTCGTTAAGAACCGTTTTCTTGTTAATCAATTCGTTTTCGAGCCAGGCGAAATATTCTGTGAGGGCTGCGCCGTCGCGAATGTGGCAAGCTCTCATTCCTTCCAGCTCAGCTTCATTTTTGATAGCCTTGGCGTCGGTGATCGGACTGCGGACTTCATCCACATTCTTCTCACCCCCCAGAGCAAGACTGAGTGACCATGATGCCTTCGTTGAAATGAGGAACTTTTCAGATGGGCCGGTTGAAGCTTCACCATCGCTTTTCTTTTGAGCAGACAGACCCAAGGCTTTGGCATCCTCGAAAATAGCACCGTATGGCTTCAGGGAAACTTGATCACCCAGATATTTCTTCACCTCAGCCGGTAGCTTCCCGTCATCAATGTACAAATCAGCAGTTGACGGTGTAATTATGGCATAAGCGAAGAAGACTGGGTTGTACGGGATTCTGCGAATGATAATTAGTGTCAGTCAGCAGTCAAGTTGACAAATGGCAGGCGGAAGTCCATACTCATTTCCTCGAAGGTTAAACAACCAAGCAATTTCGTCAAGCATCGCTAAAAAAAAGTCAGAAATCCAGGTTACTTTGTGGCAGGCGGGTCAAATACACACAGATGACAAATCCCGCGCTTTTCTTCTTCTGGAGCTCCTTTCGTAGGTCACTGATCTTGTCTTCAAATGATTTTCCTGCAAATTCGATGGGATGGAGAGCAACTTTTTCACTTGGTCTGGCTGGGCGCTCCTTGCTCCAAACAATGTCAATTAGATTGTCCTGCACGCCTTGCAAGGAGCCACCGCCTCTTTTGATCGTTTCTGAAAGGCTGCGCGCCTCGGCTAGATGGTGTTAATTACATTATTGGACAAAAATACAATTATAAATGTGGAGAAGATAATGAGCTTACAGGCTGTGATGAGAGATGGGTCGACTCCAACGATCTTGCCGCCCTCAGCTTGTTCCGCGGTCCTATATATCCATTTTCAATACACGCTCACACATGACCTGCTGTATTTCTCTGTCCATACCATTCCTGCCAAGTAGGCATATTCTCGAAACCCCTCTTCAGAAGCATCCAGTTATTATCTAGCTGCTTTGCTGCCTGGTTGAAGTAACGTCCATCGGTAGATAGCGCTGCTTTGCTCATTGACACGATGGCGCATCCCGCAGAGCCAGTAAAGCCCGAAATGAATTCTGCATTTAATAATATTCATGAGCTAAAATATTCGGCCGGTCCTGGCTGGCGTGGATGATGGGATTTAGATCGTAAGGGAAACAGGTAGCTAACCGCGGCGGCCATCGCAAGGGGCAATGTATTCGGATTGGTGGCTATCCTCAGAAGGCACAACTGAATAAAAGTAAAGCATCAGACAATGGTTTCTTGAAGAGGGTTAAATTGTATCATTCCATACTGTAGACATCAACCTTCCTCTCCTGCATCAACTCCCTCAAGCGGGCTAGGCGCTGCGAAGTATCAACAGGGCCCATATCTCCAGAACGAAATGCAGTGGATGATGTAAATAATCTCGTTGTCGGTTTAATCAAGCGGCTTAGTGATGGTAATAGAGGCCGTATAGAGCTTGTAGTTGTAGAAGCAAGGCGGCAAGAATGACGGAGAAAAATCATTTATATTGTAGCGCTTGTAAGGCGGCGCCGGGGGTTTGGCGGGGGTGAGGTTGCAGGTGGGCGGGGGGAGAGATATTATCAAACCGTTGCTATGCGGGAGTAGCAGTCGCGGTAGGCGGAAAAAGCTCAATGTACCTGCGATGTAACAACGAATGATTCCGGCGCGAGCAGATCAGTCATTAGCAACCGCTAAGCGTGAGATACTTGTCAATCCCAAGAATAACAAAAAAGAAATGTATTATTTATTATTCTTCTATCCATTCTCCTCGCCGAAATTGCGGTGACTTAGGTTCAAATATATCACGTGATATTGTTTAGCTAAGCAGTCTCGTGCGGCGGTTGTTTCTGCCCACATCGCTCAATCGTTTTCTTTGTCTTTTCACAGATATAAAGAGAAACTCATTTGTATGAATTTAACTACAGCATCTATGCATCACTTTGCCTGGGTTATACTTATGAGCTAACAGTTTATTTCGTCAGGAATTTCTACACTGAGGACTTGTGTACTCACATGGCAAACATCATAACTACAACGCCCCTATCATCCCGCTCTCTTGGCACATTCAAGGTCATAAATGCTGCTGATTAGCCTGGAAATGGGAAATATCAACCTGTGATATTTTAGGGCTACTCATGCTCATGGGTTCCCGTCTGCTAGCAAAGTATCATTTCTTTCTCTGTTGCTGCCCTTCTGACTGGAATTTCATGGCATGTTGAACTCTTTCACCCAGCCGATCCATTGCCCATTAGGTTTTATTCCTATTCTCCATGTGATTCTGCCCTTCTAATCTCGCCCTGCTGTTCGGTTTTACGCTCTAGTTTGAGGTCATATATGGACATCATATCAATATACGTAGCCAGAAACATACCAGAGCCCCTATTCTGTGCGACGTGACATAGATCTGAGAGAGGGATCATGGCGGTAATTCATTCAGCTCAACAGGAGAGCCAAGTTCTCATTGAAGAGTCACTTCAGGTACGGTTATTAGTCTATATTCTAATAACGTGGTCAGCTATGGCTGACGTTTGTCTAGCTTATTCAAGCCCTCAATGCTCCTGGAAATGCTGCAATTGCCAAATCTATCCAGGAGAGACTGCAGGCGCTGCAAAAGTCGGAAGCGGGGTGGGCTATTGCGGATGGCCTCTTGGCCAGTGATGACACCAATGCGAGATTCTTCGGTGCCCTCACTTTGACCGTTAAAATCCATCAGGACTGGTAAGAATTCAGGTCATCATCATTATTATTTTTTATCTTTTTCCAGATCATTAGCTGACATCCTGCTAGGGACCATCTTGGAGAAGAGAAAGCCAAAGATCTCTTAGAACATCTGACGAACCTCTTCATCTTGATGGTCTCCAGAAACGAAGCAACTGTAGCTATGAGGAAATTTATGTCAACGTTGACTACCTTTTTTTTTAAACCTGAAGCTCCCTGGACTCATTGTATACGACATGTTGCCATGTCCATCGCTAGTGGGAAATATCTGTCGGAAGTTCAATGTGAGCAGGGAAATTTCGAAAAGCTAGCCCTCCCTTCACTCAGTTATGAATGGATGCTCCCACTTTTGTCTTTTTCTACCATCCTGGCCGAGGAGTCATCGCGGTATGCTCTGAATGAGTGAGTACGGAGCAGTATTCTTTCTATGAATCTTGATAAATAATTCTTATTCTGACGATGCAAGCAGGGATCTCCGAAGGCGTTTAGGTCCCAATCTCAGGGATGCATTTTATCTTGTCCAGTTCGTTTTGGAACAAGTATCCAGTTTTAAAAGAGATGGAAATCAGCCGACCCTCTCAGAACAATTAAATAAATTAGCTATCGAAGCAATGAAATCATTAAATGTAAGCATCTTGACCCCCGTGTAACCTCTTCTATGGCCGCTAAACAATTGCTCCAGGCTTGGCTCATCGCAATCCGAGGAGACCGCATTTCCCCTGGCGATCTTGCGAAGATGGTCGCCGTACCTTTGAACTATTCGGTTCAGTTTTTAGCAGTGCCTGAACTTGCAGAGACGGCAATGGAACTTTTTGCCGAAATCCTGAATAGCCATGCGAAGTTACTAGGAGTTGAACACCTGACTGCAATACTACAATTCCTCTCAGGAAACTTCGGGGAAAAGTATGCATTAGCTCTTTTAAACGCAGACTATGATGAAGATTCCATGCGGTTCTTGGATTTATTACTGCGCTATGCAACGACGGAGCATAAACAACTGTTCACTGGTGAATTAAATGAACAGAAACAAAGGATCCTGTTTTTGTTACATACCCTTTTCCGCGGACCAGGGTTTGTAGAAGTTGACGATAAAGCGAGTTCACTTCTTCTGGAATATTGGACTGAAGCGGCGGATGATATTAGCGATTATATCATGCAAGGCGATATGGATATTTATCCGACTCGTGTCAAAGGGGAGTTTGCGCAAGTCATCGCTGACTGTTATGACAAGCTCCGGTATCCTGATCCATCAGCACTGAAGGAGTGGGATGACGACGATGTGAGGAATTTTAATGGATTCAGACGTGACTTTGCAGATTTCCTGCTCGCTACGTACCCTCTTTTAGGGTTTGAGTTGATCGAAAAGCTTGTTGAGAGAGCAACTAGTTCGATGAACAGTCAAATATGGGACGGGTTTGAAGTCGCAATATTTTGTCTTGGTTTCCTGGCTGACTCTGTTGTGGAGAGTTCGAATGTTGACAAGCTACTTCATACGATTTTCCATTCCGAACTATTCGATGGCATTTGTTTCAACCGCATTTCCATTCCTATGAAGCCTCGCCAAACCCTATCTGACATGATTGCGAGGTACACAACATATTTTGAACGGAACCACGATCTTCTCCCGCGAGTTCTTAATTTCCTATTCAATTCCCTCGACGCTGCGTCATGCGACCAAGCTGCGTCCAAATCCATTTCATTTCTCTGCCAGAACTGTCGCCAGGCGCTTCCAATGTATGTTGATGATTTCATCAATAAGCTAGACCAGCTTCGCTCGAATGTCTCTGTTAATGTTACTACCCTTGAGCGAGTATCCGAAGGCATTGCAGCGGTTGTACAAGCGGCTACTTCAAATACAGCCCAGGCAACATCTCTGGTAAAACTGCTAGCGCCCCTCCATCAGTTAGCAGAACAAGCCAGGCTGGAAGCGCAATCCAACCAGTATGATGAAGCGCTTGAAAAAGGGATCAAAGCAATGCGTTGCACGGCAAGTATCGGGAAGGGGTTTAGGGCCCCTGATGACGCCATAATCGATCTAGATGCGGAGGGGCCGAGCGAAAGGACAAATAATTTCTGGGCAAGCGGTGAACTCGGGGGAGCACCACAAGCATACCTCATTCAGATTCTGGACATCCTAATAGGCACATTCCCCACAGATGGTGATATAATCGAAGCCACATGCGACGTTCTGAAGGCCGGATATACAGAACACACCCCGGGGCCATATGTCCTACCACCTCAAGTGACTATCCGTTTCATTAAGGCTGCCAACGTTACCTCTCCTCGCTTCCCCACAATCATGGGAACCGCCTCCGCTTTCCTAGCCTCCCACTCTACCCAACCCTCAGTAGTCCAAAATGAAGCGACGGAACTAATAGTCCACGTTTACGAACTCATGACCTTCATGAACGCCCAGCCGGACCAATATGACCCGGAAGTCGCACACAGCTGCATTGATTTCCTCAACCTGATGCTCCCAAAACACAAAGCAGCGTTTTTCAACCTTGTCCACTCGCCGTTACCACAGCACAGCGCCGCGATTCCTACAATTCTCACCTTCACCCTGGCAGTGCTGAAACGGCCCGACCCTCTTCCACTCCGCTCTGCTTCTGCATTCTGGTCCACCCTATTCTCCCTCACAGATCTGCCAGCTGAGCTCCAGCCCGGCCCAGGTAGCTCTACCACAAGGCACGCCACTGCAGCGGCAGCTAACGGCGCAATTCGCCAACATGGACCGCACTTTTTCGACACCTGCATCTCCTCGCTGGGTAATATACTCATGTACCAGGTATCGGGTCACTGCGCGCGCTCCGACCTTGACCACCTGTCTGAAGTTGTTAAAAAAATCATATTCCACTATCAGGGCGCGGCGCGTGTGCATTTTGGGGCTGCGTTGGCGGAAATGGAGGCTGCTATTTCGCCAGATGGGGTCGGAGGAGGGGGACGCGTGCCGGAGAAGGCAGAGCGAGAAAGATTCTTAGCATCGATACTCTCACTGCGGGGGTCCAGGGGGACTAACCGTGTTGTGAAGGATTACTGGGTGGCGTGTAGGGGGAAGGGTTTTGCATATGCGAGCTGAGTTGGTTGATCTAGTTAACAATGGCTTGGATTGGTAATTTACATACGTTAGGTATTGAATCTGGGTCGTGAAGGAAAAATGGCAACGTAAAATGCATGTTTGCATATAAATGGACATGTTTCCCTGATGGTTACTTTAATTATTTATTCTTCCGGTTATGTTTGTGAAATCAATTTTTTTTATCAATAATTGAATCATGGTATGATACCTCCACCCATGGGTTTTCCTGTATATTGAAAAAGAGGAAATCGAGAAATGTGGTAGAGAAATATGTATTCTTGGCTTCTCTTGAATGCTGCAGCACCACCAACCAGGAACTAGATGGGAAATGGATTTCCTCTACTGCAATTGATAGAGCCAAAAAAATATATATATATATATATTAGGGAAAGGAGAAGGAAAAGGAATAATGGAAAAAAGAAAGTTCTGAGTTCTTTAGCTTTTTATTCTTGGATCTTGATATAGGTATATATTTACAGAACACACGGAGCCACCGAACAAGGGCGCGTGCACCGTCTACGCCCACGGGGGTGCGCAAGGTATATGGTTGAAATATCAATCATGCGCACCTCGCCAATGCATTCATCATTGGGATCAACCATAACAAACTCATCTTGTCATATAGCCAGTCCTTTTTTTCTTTTCCTTCCCTTTCCTTACCACCCTCTCGTCGCCAGTTTTTGTGCCTCTCCCATATCCCTCACGCTAATGCCTACCATCGCCTCACCAAGCCCTTCGCTCAACTGGCCCAAAACCTTTGCATCCTTATAGTGCGTCACAGCCTGCACAATCGCCTTGGCCCGCTTCCTCGGGTCACCAGACTTGAAAATCCCCGATCCGACAAATACACCATCACAGCCCAGCTGCATCATCAACGCCGCATCCGCCGGCGTCGCAACTCCCCCAGCCGCAAAGTTCACAACGGGCAGCCGACCATTCTTCGCAGTCTCCAGCAGCAGCTCATAGGGGCATTCCAGCTCGCGGGCGAAGGCGCGCAGCTCCGCTTCGGCCGCAACACTGTCGTCGGGGTAAGCGCGCAGAATGGAGCTCGCCTTGGCGATCTGGCTATTCACGGTGCGCATGTGTGAGACGGCCTCGACGATGTCGCCTGTGCCCGCCTCACCCTTTGTGCGGATCATGGCAGCACCCTCGGAGATGCGGCGGAGGGCCTCGCCCAGGTTCCGGCAGCCGCAGACGAAGGGAACTTTGAAATTGTGCTTGGTTACGTGGTAGAGGTGGTCGGCTGGGGTGAGGACTTCGGATTCATCGATGTAATCGACACCGATGGCTTCGAGGATCTAGATTTAGGTAGGTTTGTTAAGAGATGTTTTATTTATTAATTTATTATATGTTGTGGAGAAATATAGACATACCTGGCACTCGACGAAATGCCCTATCCGCGCCTTGGCCATAACTGGAATCGTAACGGCCGCCATGATCTCTTTAATCATCGTTGGGTCGGACATGCGCGCCACTCCACCCTCGACTCGGATATCTGCTGGCACCCGCTCGAGCGCCATGACGGCGCATGCACCTGCTTCCTCGGCAATACGGGCCTATAAACATGGTGTAAAAAAGTGTTTTGTCAGCAATCCGAGCAGTCTGATTCCTCCTATGGAGGATTGGGATGGCCCCTTGTAATCGATAACAGCTAGGCAGCTGGGGCAGATGGATATCGTCGGCAAAAAAAGAGAAGGAGAAAAAAAAAAGAAAAAAAGAAGAACGCGGGGGCGCAACGTGGGGTCGGGGTTCAAGACTCACCTGCTCCGCATTGACGACGTCCATGATCACACCTCCCTTCAGCATCTGAGCCAGGCCAGCCTTGACTGTGAAGTCGACGGGCGAGGATGAAGCAGCGGCAGCGGCATCGTTGCCGGTGGAGGTTTCTGGTGCCATTGGAATGGAAAAATTTATGTTGCGCAAAAACAGGTTATGATAGTTGATGTGGGGTGAGGGGCAGAAATTTTTTTTCACTTGAGGCGAGGGGTAAAGATAGGGAAGATATGTGCGATTAGATGTTGGTTGAATATGGAACTCGCAGAAAGTTTGCTGGGGGACTTGGACAATATAAAGCGAATATTTGGGTCTCAAAGAAAATGCCGCTGAGGAATCAAAAGGGCCGAAGAAATATAAGAGCAAAAAGATATTTATTCGGGGCGGAAAGGCGAATGGATGACTGACTGGGGAGATTCGGTGAGCGGCGCCGAGTTTGTGAGTCAGCCAGCGCCCATGTAAAAGGAAAGGCGCGCGGGTGCCAGAGGGGCAAAAGTATATAAACTGGCTAAGAAAACGGCTAGGAATTATCCCGTGCGGGAGGGTTCGAGAAGCCGAATGCGGTGTAAAACTTTACTCTTCGTTGCATGACACCGTGACATGTTCTGATGAAAAGATTCCTAAAGCCTCCCACCAACCAAAAGGCTCGCAGGCGAAGTGGACTGATAGAATTGTTAGGTTTCGAGATATTGGGCGAAAAAACCGCCGAAAATCAATTAGGGTTTGGTTGATATAAAACCGGCTAAACGAACGAAAAAAAACCACCAAATTGCCTGCTTGAGCGGGGTCCGGTTATCTCCGGCGCAAGCTAATCGGCAAACAACAGTTTTTATATGTTTGACAGCTTCAACATGTGCCTGAAGAAAGCAAGAGCCTAATCTATTTTTATTCTATATTTTATTTATTCTCTTTTTTTACGTCAATTATTCGGTGTGGTATTCCCCCCGCAACTACAGGAAGCGGGATACCCGCTGCCTACACGGGATTTGCAATACCCGACCGGCCTCAATCTCAGCGGAAAATACTCCAGCGGAGCGGGATCCGCTGGAATTAATTGAGGTCCTGCTTTGCATGTCTTTCATTTCTAGATTCGATCTGAGTCAGGTTTATTTCCCAATTTTTTAAGACCTTTTTTAAGAAAGAAATGAAGTCCAAAAAGGCAGAGATTCAACAGGTTGGTACATGTCTATTGATGTATGATCACCCACCGACGCACCACTTTCACTGAATGATTTCGGTTTCGGCCGATACTGTCGGGATTCCAGGAATGCATTGGCAGTGGGGGGCACTAAAATGGGCTCTCTTTGGCGGCATCTTCCGCAACAACTTCTGAATCGCCGGCTATCAGTCAGCGTTCCAGCTGATAAACCAAAACCGAACCCCAAACCCCCCACACACCACAAAGGCCCGGCAGGAGCTTCCAACATCTATATAGACTACATCCTGTCACTGTATATAAGAAGCAGAACAATGCGCATGCACCCAAGTGCATTCAGCAGGATATGACTCATGATGCTGAAATTTGGTAACATGTGTACCCAGTACACAGTTGAGACTCAATGTTATTAAGACAGCAAATAGATCCTTCTGAGCGTTCATTGACCCTTTTGTCTACAGCATGCATACTACTACATATCAGTCGCTTCTTCCATGCCGAGTTGGCTAGAGAGCCCTATGACCAATGCTCTGTTTGGTACAACATGTGTTGGGAGGTGGGAACGAACGTCAAATTGCTCCGCTGAACAATTTCCCGACTCTAGAAAACATAGAACTGGTGGTTTCGGATGTCTGCAGTCTGATGTCTCCGTTCTATACATGTATGAATCGAAGTGGATCTCACCCCTGGATCCACCATAATGCTAGACTCCATTCGCACTATTCTGTTCCACCCGCTTATTCAATTTAGCTCGGGCATCAATGTAGCTGGAAGATCAGCGTTCAAAGACGACTGGCCAATTTTATCCCTCTGTTGCATTACGGAATTAAAGCACTTCTGAGCAGGGTATTGCGGCTCAAGGTTATTCTTTCATGACGATTCTAAACCCTTGAACATTAACTCCTGTCTCACGACTACCTTTCAGAATACTCGACCTACACAAGCGGGCACAAACAAGCCGCCATACCCAACTAGATTGAATACCACAATTACGAGAGCATCCGTAAATCCTCCCGCACAACATCCACCACAATTAGCACGACGAATAAGTGGCATGATCGACCGGGGTATGTCTTCTTCCAACACCCAGCGAGTCATTTTCCCTGAATTCCGCGCTTGCATCTCACTAAATCAGCCTCTCTCACCGCCACCGTCATCGCGCCACAGGGAAACACTCCATATCGCGTGGCTGAAACGGCATTCCTGAGCAAACCCCGACAAAGTTGGATTGTAGTCGACCAGATCTCCGTAATTGCGCCGTATGGCATGAGCCAGGCCGTCGGCCAAAGTTGAAAGCAAGTTGTCACTGCCCGCTGCTATATGTTTCTGCTGGACTAGACGGCCGCTGTCCATGTCATTCACACTCTGCACAGTTATTGCCCCTATCACCAACACTTGTTTATGTTGCTACGGCCACAGCAGTAAGGCATGGGATGTGTCCGAAGATTAAACCGACGGTACATATTTGAAACAGTTACAGCGTACTCTTCTTTGTTGAATGGAAAGTAAGGAAAGGAGGTCTGTGGTTGATTGTTTGACTGAGGCTATGAGTTGCCATCTGTGATGTAGACACATTGTGAAGGAATAGTTGCAGATTAATTGATACTGGATGCAAGTCACAAGGAACCTACTTGAAGCATACAGTTTTTGATTTCCGGGATAACGGATACCGTTTTGTGGGTGATCAAATAAAAAGATGGTTTAGTGGACATGCTGGATATCATTGTTTTCAGCTCAGGCATATATGAAAATCCGATTTACAGGAGGCGTGTAGATGAAAACTTGCTATGCAAGGCTGAAATACTGGTTAGTAATTTGAAAAAAACAAGAGAAAAAAATGGAATGAATAGTTGAAGAGTCTCGGGATGTGTTTTATTCAGAAGTTGGAGAACAAAGTGGCATCTCTTGTGAAAAAATACCAGCCTGCGTGATGAGCAATTCCCCTAGAAGTATGCTAGCTAACTAATAATGAGTATTATCTAATTAATATTGAATAAATACGAGTAACAGAACAAAAGCGAACCCGGCGAACTGTTGGAAACTCCGGCTTTGGAGCGCACTAAGCTCCATTGAGTAAGGCTGCCGCGATTTAGAGTGAGTCTAAAAAAGCCTAAATGCACCTCCGCGCTTGGCCATGACATCAGCGCCCGCTTTCACCTGATTTCCTTGGAAGCCAGGTCGACACCCAACAACGCTCCGAGCTTGGCAAACGTGGGACCTGCATCTATAATAAACATCCCATATACCTGCACGCATTATTCACCCTCTTAGGAAACGAATAACATCGTCCATTCAACCCAATTGCCAGCCGAACACGCCCTGCAATCAACTAAAAACCACCAAATCAACCCGTGAAACGCAACACATCGCGAAGAGATGGCCGCTCCTTTCCTTTCCCGCTTCCTCACCCCCGCCCGACCATTCCTTTTCGCCGTTCCCCTCGGCCTCTCCCTCTCTCTTGCTCTCCCAAGACGACAACCCATTCTTTGCGACTTTGCCGGGCCCTTCACTACTACTAGCCATTCGCAATACGGCAGCAGCCGCGTGTCCGAAACAGCGAGCGGGATCAGCAGTCGAGGCGGAATTAGCGAGACAACTGCGCGGCAGATTAGTCTGGGAAGCGTGCTGGGGTTGCTGGCCGGTCTTGGGTTGAGGATATTTTCGAGGGCGCTGGTATTTGCGCTGGGGGTTACGATTTTGGGGGTGGAGGTATGTCTATTACAATATTGTTCTAATTTACTTTTTTTAGGATTTCATCTCCATTGTCTTTTTTTTCTTTTCCTTTAATGTCTACTCGCTAACATGTGGTCTTGGTATCGATCAGTGGGCGGCTTCAAAGGGTTATAATATCGTCCCCACGCGCTGGTTGCAGAAACATGTCAAATCCGTGGATATTCAGCGGTTTGTGACAGAAAAGGTCCCCTTCAAAGTCAGCTTTGGAACTATGATGATGTTGGCTGCGTTTGCGCAATTCTAGGAGCTGAAGACAACACTCCATATTGCGAGATATATTTTTTTATTTAGTGGATCTCTTCATATAATGGAGATAGGCAGCCGCCTGAGTGCTTTGTCTTCGTCAATCGTATGTATTCATTTTATCTGTATTTAAGTTGGGCTCTAGATATAGATAGGGTATCATATGTCTGTGAATATAATCTTCTGGCATGGAACGCGAATATAGAAAAATGAGAAACACATGATGTGCTATATATTTCAATCAATAATTAAATCTTCCAGAACTCCTTCCATCTCTTCTCTAGAGAGAGGGATTCCGAGCATTTCCACTCCGCTCACGTCAGTACGTGACACAATCATTTGGTGGTCATAGAACTCCTTCAGTTGCGTACGGAACATCATTTCTGACGAGGAGATGAATTCTTCGGCAGCTTTGTGAAATAACGTTCGCCATTCTATGGCTATTTCCTCGCCCGCGTGGACTCCACGGTCCTTCTTTCCGCCTCCGTCACCATCATCCTCGTCTTCGGAAAGATGCTGCTCCCCTAGTAGTGTGAGGATCTCCGTTACCAACAAGCGATATAGTTTGCGCGTGTTTTCTGGAAGACTTTTCAGGACAAAGTTGACTCCGTCCTTTCCACCAATTCGACGCACTTGACGGCCGAGAAGGTTATTTACCTCATCGACGATGTTGAGTTCCACGTCATACGGTGCGAAGGTTGTACAGTCGTGGAATACAAAATTGAATTGATCTCGATGGCTTACATCCCATAGCAACGGGAAATTCGGCGTATCAGCTGTGGCAAGTATATTGATCAGGGGTATGCTGGCAAGCCGTGCTAGAAGGGCCTGATGAGAAGGACGCCGGAGGGGCGATGCATCTATGGAATTTATAAAGACCATTATTGATCTTTGTGGTGGATTGGTATTTAGGATGGTTTGAAGTAGCTCCAATACCTCTGACGGCTGCGTACCAAGTTTCGACGGGGTATCAGGCCCGAGGATTGCGTTGATGATAGTCGAGAGAATAGACCGTATCGTTGTGCTAGACACGTAGCCATTCACAATTACGATTGTTGGTGGATCACTGTGTTGTTGGGACAGCCATTCCGCAAATCGATTAACGAGCCGCCTTTTTGAACCATATCCGTATAAACATATATTAAACCCCTCGCTCAGTTCAAACGCCCACTGCGGAAATGAATGTTCATGTAGTTCAAGTAAAAACTCCTTTTCTTTTCGGTGTGGATCCACAAATTTGCTCATCTGCTCGAAATACTCCTCGTGCGTCAAAAGCGATAGCTTCGCAAGCGTATTATTAGAAGTTTGAACAGGCCCAGGTCGATTTTGAAAGAAATATCTTTCGTGGGGTGGGAGATCTCCCTCAGGGGTCGGAGATCGCCGGTTTTTGGCGCCTTTAGGGCGCCCAGCACGGCGCTTTGGGGTATCTTCAGCCTTTGAAGCACCGTCTACCTTAGTTGCTGGTCGTTTTTTTGTTTTCTCTTCCTCTTTATCATCCTCGGCCTCATCATCATCGGGTTCCCAGATGGCTTGCGCCAATTGATCTGCTCCATCCCAGTCATCCACGTCATTGTGTTCTAAAAGTACGCGCGCGCTTTTCCTCTTCGCTGAACGATCAGCATTTCTTGCTATGGACGGAGAAACATCCGCCGCTTTTTTCCCCGTGGCTTTTGTAGGGGTTGCGAATAAAGCTCTGGGCTGGGACTTTGGGACTGAGGGATTTTTGGTTGGCGTATTTGGATCGGGAGTAGGTTTTGTTTTGGACCTGTTCCTCGTGGAGTTAGGTTTTCTTGAGGGTGTTTGGGGTATGCTTGCGTTGGTGTCTTCTTTTGAGCTCGGTTGAGGGTCTGTAGTCCTTCGCTTTCGTGGTGTGGTGTCAATTGAGTGCTCCTCCTTCGAAGAATCTGGCTGCTTGCGCTTCATTGTAGTCATAGGCCATGGGGTTAGGTAAAAAGGCAACCAGAAAATTGATATAACCACTGAGGCAATGAGCAGAAGATGAACGAGCAGCAGTAAGCGCGTTGAGCAGGATAAGCACGGTGGAAGCTGATGGTGTTCAAGCTCCGGATCTTGGCAACGCGAAAGCACGTGATATTTAGATTATGTCATCCCCAATATGTCAAGATTCGCCGAAATTCGACTTCAACACGATGAGTCACGGCAGGAAGGGAGTTATATCAAAAGCTGGGAAGCCAATTGAGTCGGTTCGCAGTGTTTCTGGTTGTTAAATGTGGGAAAGCTCTTGCGGATACGGTTTGGCTTGTCGGAACCCTCTCTACCTGTCGTAACCGTCAACACTGCTTCGCTATAGTTACAATTGGTCAAGGAGTCAAATCTACAAATTTTAGTCCTTGCGCTCCTGGAGATTGCAACATTTAGCATTTTGAAGCCCTTTTATATACCGGGGAAGGTTTGTGTGTATAATTTGTTACGTGTGAACCTAATTTTTTTGTTCTCTTTGCGCACGCACCGAGCAAAAGAACAGAATCATGAAAAGCCCACAGTCTTGCTCTGCCTTGGCTGGCTTCGTGCGCTTGCCCAAGAGCAACCTTGGCCAGGTCCGATACTTCTCTGTTCCAAAAGATATGTCCATACCGGCTTCGAAGCAAAAATTCATTCCTAGTTCGGGCACGTACCCTAAAGGGTTCTTGGTTGCTGGCGCCCATGCGGGCGTTAAGGAGTCAAATACGCGGTTCCCAGATGTTGCCCTGATATGCTCTGAAACACCATGTTCTGCTGCTGCTGTTTTTACGACGAACAAATTTCAGGCAGCCCCTGTTCAATTGAGCAAGCAGATACTGGAAACAAGGCAGGGCACTGGTATACGGGGAGTGGTGGTTAATTCTGGCTGTGCCAATGCCGTCACAGGGAAGGGAGGACTGGAAGATGCCAAAATGATGAGTGCCAAAGTTGATGAATGCAACGCAACGCAATCAACAACTAACTCCCAGAATACCAACACCCTCGTCATGAGCACCGGAGTTATTGGCCAACGGTAAACCCAATCCTATATCCCTTTGGTGTTGACTGGTGTTGACCATTGCTGGGTTCTTCCGCAAAATTCTCACGTATTGAACTCCAGGCTTCCTATCAAGAAAATCCTTGACACTATCCCAACTGCGCATTCCAACCTGGCTTCAAACCACTCAGCCTGGCTCACCGCCGCCCGCGCAATCTGCACAACAGACACATTCCCCAAGCTCCTGTCGCGCACCTTCACCCTCCCCTCCTCCCCCAACC
>QGQJ01000148.1:0-32286 GCA_003206725.1 Blastomyces emzantsi
CCCCGCCCCTCCTCCTCCTCCTCCTCCTCCACCGGGCACCTTTCCATCCCCGCCCCCTTTAGACGTACCACCGCCGCCGCCGCCAGACTCCCCCGGATACCCCTCCGTAGCGAGGTAGACGGCATCCTGCAGCGTGCTGGATGTGTATCGGTAAGCGAAGTCGAGAAGCTGGAGGGGGACACGTTCTTGGTAGGCGGTTACGCCGAGGGAGGCTAGGAGCATGTGAATGAGGCGGGCATCGCGTGGGCGGCGGGATTTGCCTGTGTCTTGTAGCGAGGTTGCGGGGAGGAGGGTTGGGTTGGCTGGGTTCGCTGGGGTAGGGACGGAGGTGTTGTTGGCGGCGGCGGTTGTGGTTTGAGGTGGGTTGTTTGCTTGGGAGGGATTGTTGGAGGAAGAGGGCGCATCGGCGGGAGGAGTGAGGGGTTGTGTAGATGAGGCGGATGCGCCTGGGTTTGGCCGTGGTGAGGTCATGATGTGATCTGGTTATTGGGCGCAGGCGCAATTGCGCAGCTCGTTTGAGGTCGTGGTGTTGGCCGCTGTGTCGGGGGGGGAAGTTGTCCCCCGCGCGGATGGTTAGGAGGTGGAGATTGGAGGTTGATCGTGGTATATGTGTTTTTGACGGAATGGCGCCCGCAGTGTAATGTAGTTCTTCAATCTAAGTAAATTGCGCGGAATCTGGGGCGCCAGATAAAGGAAATTCCATTCCATTGATCCAGTTGGTTGCACACAAAGCTCGCTGGCAGCGGAAGTTGGTGAGCTTCGGCATGGATGAAGTTAAGCGCGAATATCTTCTAACTATATTAGGTTAGTGTGATGGTGACCCCAACTTCGCTTGGCATAACCATCTGATCGCAAGAGTGAAGGAAGAGCACCGAGGTGCTATATCCGTTCACTTTAGCTGTATTCAATTCACCAATCTAAGGGTATTAAACCTGAGAAATTCTAAAACACTGGACAAAAAAAGTCAGTCAGCGGCAGCTCGCTTTAGAAGAGAATGCTCTGGTCTTTTCAAAGGCCAAATTTGGGCCTGTATCTAGAAGGTTGGTACATGTACATGCTGGTATAAACAGCTCAGACAGCAGAAATACATGGCAAAAAAAAAAAGCAATGCAAACAAGCAAATCAAATCGAAGAAAAACTCCCGCTAATTCAAATTGCGCATGGGCATCAGGAAAAAAACATCCCCACAATGATGACACACTCCTAACCGAACAAATCAGGAACAAAGGACGTGAATGTGTATCCGGTATTACGTTTCTGCCTTGCTTTCCCAAACGATACGCCATCATGCATGTAACGCCTCCGCGTGCCGTCTCCCACCATTAATCGATAAATTCGCAAGCCTAACACCCCCTTCCGTGTCCGGATCCCCGTCCTCGTCAGCCTCCTCGTCCTCGTCCGAATTCAGTTCCAAGTGATCCTTGTTGTCAACATCGTAGCCACCATCTTCATTCTCCAAATCCGACGCCTCAGCTTGATCTTCAGACGCAAATTCCTCCAACATCGAATCTGCCAAATCTCCCCCATCATCTCCAGGATGTTGGTGATCCATCGAGATGTAGCTATCACCCATATATTCAACGTCATACACTTCACTTTCATCGTCCCCCTCTTCACTACCCTCATCCTCTTCATCGTCCACATCTTCACCACCACTGACACTTGAATCTGTGGCAGAGAAATTCTCCAGGTCTCTAGGCACGTCCCGCCAATACGTGAAATCAGTGAAATCTTCCCCTCCTTCTTGCACAAGCATGCCAACAGGTGGGAAGAAGTGGTCCACAAGTTCACGCATGGTCACGTAACTGCTCCTATACTTATTCAAACTCAGCAGGTCCAGCGAAACTTCTGCGTTGGAGTTGATTGTAAATATCCTCGACGAGGGGATATTCACTGATCGATAACTGAGCGCGTCAGTGAGTCGATTTCCGAAACCGGCGTAGAAGGGGTTTTTCCGTCCCTGGAACAAACTCAGGATATCGCGTAGGCAAGCCATTTTAAATACTTCCGGCTTTCTTAAGTATATCTCACGACGTAGAGCGGCGATTGTCCTATCGGGACTCATTATAACGGGGCCTTTAGGCAGTTTATACCCTTCCTGGACTATGCCGCTGAGATATGTTCGGGTTGTATCCGCTTGGCCAGTAGATCTGCTAGTCAGGTACATCAAGTTGTAACCATTGCTAACTATATCAGTGTACAGCTTCGCAACCCCAAGATGGGTCCAATCGCGGCCGATCATGTTAAGCACATGCCCAAGGGCATCAGATCTAGGTTATTGCGTAAGTATCTCGCTTGAATCGCCAAAAGTAGAAAGTATATTAAAAAACGGGAGCACCATACTTTGTAATTGTCCCATCAATATCAGATATCACTATGGGCACTTTATAATTCCACAAGTACATCGCCGCAGGACATGTAGCTTTGTTGACACTAAAAGACATTTCATTGGCGCCGGGTTTCAGATTCAGCGCTTTCAGTTGTTCACTTGTTAGTCTGAGAGTCTTGGCGTAATTGCGACTTGGTTCCACTGTCTGCCCATCGATAGGCGTTTGAAGTGGGGTGGGATATCCTTGGAGAACGGACTGAGAACGATGGTGTCTCTGAGTGGCTTGCGTTTCATTGCCACTCTGTTCACTTTCGCTATGATAGCCAGGGTCGGAAACCGCGTCGTCCATGGTCCTAGAATGGTGTAAGGATGCTCTGCGGTTTGCTGCCTCCTTGGACTCCTCGCTGCTATAGATCCATAAGTTTCCCCGCTCGTCAGCACCAATCAATGCTCCGATATCATAATTGCCTTCGAGCTCCTCTGCGAGGATTTTTCGGGCGATCACCTCTGCGCGCAGGGCATCTTCGTCACTGCTCTTATATCCCGTCATGTCCAGCATTAAGTCACCACTCTCCGTTACATGTGACGGAATATTAGATATAGATAACTTCCTTGAGAGCGCCATTGCTCGCGAAAGGGCTTCTTGAGGGCTTATGTTGGGAGGGCTACGCGATCGCTCTGACAAAGGACTCCTATCCGGAGGCGAAGGGGGTGCAAGAGTGTTCTTGGCGCCAAATTCCACTGGTGATCCTAGGCTCCTCGAAGTTGGTTCGGTGGATAAATCCTCGGATCGAGCCCGGTCTAAGGTTGCTGCTGGTGCTAGCCACGGTGCAGAGCGCTCCGGGCGAGAAGTTCCATTCTCTGAAGACCTCGAAAGCGGCGTCGTGACCCCTAGAAGTCAAAGCATTTAGCATAGGAAGACAAGCACGGTAGTCGAATGGCAAAGACAAACCCAAATCACTTTTTGCTCTCTCTGACCCGGGGATATTTAGGGGTGAAGGGCACTGATCCCCGTTATGTGCTCCCGCATTATTCTGTTTATCAAAGGTAAGGTCCAGATAGTCGGGTTCTTGGAGAGGTATGCCATTATCGCTTAGTTCACGCTTGGGGCTTGCGACTGGGGAAACTAAAGGCGAGGTCTGTAAAGATTCAGGAACATTGTCTGAAGTCTCAAAAACAAAAAAGGCCTCTCCTCCTTCCCCAAGCTTCATAGCATAATCTTGCTTAACTCCATTTACTCGGAATTCCACTTTTTTCTCGTAAGGGCGAAGTAGCGAAAATTTACCGAATCGAACATGAAACGGGGAACAGGCGAGGGTGCCTAGGAAACGAGGCGAAGAGTAGAATTTTAGTAGAAGCAAAAGGTTTCAGGTGGTATCGGATAATATCAGCTCACCATCCTCCTGTTCGATAACGATCACATCGATGGCCCCGCTGAGGGTAGCTGGATTGATGGAATTCCATGTCTTGGAAACAGAGCCGCTGATGCTGCGCACGTACTGCATGCCCGGATCGCGAAATGGAAAACCGAAATTACAACTTCCAGCTTAAAAGCAGCTGCAACACATTCAGCCAGAGTCAATTTCAAGGACTAATGAACTAAGTGTTGTTGAAGCAAAATGAAACGAGCGCTGTCGATGATGTTCCCTCAAAGGCGCTGTGGGATGGCCATGTGATGATGCAACGCAAACGAGTGGAGGACTATAGTGGGGGGGTTGTAGTAGTAGTGGTGGTAGCGGTGGTAAGTTAGTGAAAGGGGTATTAACAATAGTTTATATAATATAATACAGATTTACGAGAGCAATATGAGTGAGTCTGCGGGAGTGTGAGGAGAGAGAAGAAGGGGAAGAGTAGGAGTGGTGAAGATGTTGAGGCTGTTGCAGCTGGGGGGGCTCGCCCGCCGCCGCCAACAAGGTTCCTGCTCCGGCGGCAACCCGGCTGCCAAGCATCAACAGCCCGCCATTAGTCAGCCGCCGGCCGCCGCCATGTGATTCTGTTGGGGCGACGCCAATTCAACGCGCCGGACATATCCATACGCTGTACATAGTACAGATGTATACATCTGTACAGATAAATACCGTTGCAGCTCATCCCTTCAAATGGCCTCAAGGACCTACCGGTGAGACTCATTTATGAGTCAGTGAAGGCAACATACAGGAGTCAATAACCGTAATTATTGTTTTGGGTTGTTGTTTTCTTCATGCACCACAAAAGGTTGTGCTATCCCTGTATCAGCTTCTAATATGTCTCAGAATACCAGAAAATGCTATCAGAGAATCAAGATACCCTGTCCTGTACACATTGGCCCGGCCCTGGTTCAAGGTTCGAGCGAGCTAGCCCGATCTCTCATCCAATACGGGTAAAGCTGTAATGTAAAATGGTGCAGGAGGTTAGGGTATTTGGTGGCTTCATCAGGATGGAGCCCCGCAACAATTTCTAGTTGAATTGATTGACATCCTTACATAACCTTCGCGGGCAAGGAGCTGAACAACTTTTGCCCGAATGGACAGGACCAGCTGCGGAAATGGCCTACCTACCATGTGAATCGCCGTTAAATAAGATGATTTAGCCACGCTACGTAGCCGCGTTGAGAAAGGCAGTGGCGGTGGGATCACGCAGCGCATGTACTACTTCCTCTGGGAAGTACTGTTGGAAAATCGCAGTGGCATATCCAGCCACATATATGAATACTTGTATCACTTGATAATTTTCAACATAATGACATTCCTCAGCTAAAAGGTCTGGATCATCAACCGAGGGATTGGATGGCTGAAGATTAAACTTGTAGGGCTGAGAAGAGCAGAAGGCCTGGTTAGGCTTAGTCTGCGTGGTGGATTCGAGGCCACTTCGGAGCTTTGTTAATCCTGTTCCGGGCACTTAACCAGCGGGAAAGAGCCTCAAAGAACAAACCCACCCGAGGAAGCTTGGTGACGAAGCTCAGACAGTTGAGCCCGATATCAATCGCCAGCTGAGGTCGCAGACGAATATCACGGTCTTGCGGACGGGCCATGGGTAGTGGTAATGTATAAACCGCTACTCCTTATGTCGGATACCTACCCTGGCGTCGCTCCGATTTTGAGAGTTCGAGGTACAATGGCTCTCCTCGTCGCAGCCGCGATTCTATGGGCCTTAATATGGTGAGCCTGAGTCCAATTATTTAACTGTACATAGGTCAACGGAATGTTAATAATGCTTTGTTGCAGGCTTCTATACCGGGCATATCAGGTCTGCCAGACGCCAAACGATATTCTGGTTGAGAAGCTGGGCTTGGATATCCCCCCCGCTCCCGATGTTACTCTGGAAGAAATCAGCTCGACTATGATTCGCATTGCCTGGAAACATCCTGATATACACCATTCTATTCATAAACACCTCATTCAGGTTAATGGTGTCAAAGGTTTGTCATTTGTTCCTCGCTGCTTCTCCAAGTGACGGGTATATTGTGTATATTAACCAGACTCTACACCAGTTGGCGAGACAAAACGTTCAGAAACAGGGGTAACCATATCCAATCTCTCCCCGGGCCATATATATCATATTTGTGTCTCCGCAGTTAGCGCTGCCAATTTCCACACGTCAAGTTCCCTCCTTCACGTCCGTACGAAGTCTCTATCAATTTCCGATACTCAGGAGGACGAAGTGGATGGCGGCCCACCCATTGTTCGAGCTTACGTCTCCAGACCTCCTGTCCCTTCGCCTTCACCATCTGCACCGCTAATGTGTCGAGAGCACAGTGGTGGACAGTCTCAGGGAAAACGCTTCTCAGGAAATAGAAAATCACTCCCTCCTTCGAATGCAGCACCAGACACTGTATCACACACTGGTGTGGAGGGCAGTCAAAAGGCCGGCAATGTTGATGAATCCGACGAAAATCTTGCGCGTTTGGCAGAAAGGCTCAAGGCCTTGCAGCAGGAGAATGAAACTTTGGAAAAGCAGCTTTGCATGGAGGAGAAAGAACATGAGCTCATGCTACGGGAGTTAGAGGAACAGCGGAACAAACTAAAACAACGAGTAAAGGAGAAGGACGAAGCCAGTGGAGACCTTAGAAAACACGTTAGCAAGTTGGAAAGTATCAACCGCACGGTACAAAGCGAGAAAAGCAAAAGGGAAAGACTGCTACAGCAAAAGGAAGCGGAGCGCCAAAAGCGCAAGGAAGATATCATTCGATGGAATGAACAACTGGTGGCGATGCACGGGAAAGTAGCTCGAGCGAAGGAAGAAAAGGCGCAAATTGAGTCGGAGGCTTCAAAGCAGGTCAACGAATATCGCAACAAGATCACGAGTGAACAGGCTGAAATGAAGTCTTTGGATGACGATATCAAAGTGAAAGGGAGCCGTCTCAAGGATATGGAGGAGGAAAGACGCCGGTTAGAAGGCGACGACACTGATGATGGAAAGGAGCTTGATCGTTTGGAGAAGGAGAAAGACCACGTCTGGGAGGCCAAATTGGGGAATCTACGGGCGCAATATGCCTCCCTCATCAATTCCCACTCGCAGGTTCGTTGTCGTGTGCCCTTCATTCAGTAAATAGTTTAACTAACTGTATTTATACAGGCCCAGCAACTATACCAGGAGGCTCAAGAACGTCTTAGATGGGTTACCTCCCAGCGATCCAATGCCGCACCTCCGTTCGTGCCTGTTCCTTCACTAGATCTAGAACTGGCCCACAGAGCTAGCTTCAATCGTCGCACTCGTCATCGCGGCTCCCTTGTGAGCAACGTTTCGTCTCCCGTGAGCTATCCTCTCATGGATACCTCGTTCACTAATGCCACACCAAATTACAATGCCGCTGGGAGTGGCTCGCCAACCTTTGCTCCCGGTCCCGCATTTTTCAACATTAATAATGGGATGACTATCCCGGACCCCTCTAACCGGACCGTTGTCAACCGCGCGGATACGGATGTATTAGCGGGCAATCCTCCTATGAGCCCACGGGCAGATTCTCTCTTGCCCTCAGACCTTCTTGGTGACGAGGAGCAAGCATCACCATCTCACCCTTCCGGCAATACCACTCAATTTCCTAAAGCAGGTGCCTTCGACAATCTTCTTCCCAACTCTCCCTCACCGATATCTTCTGGGAGCCGCCCTGCGAGCTTATTTACAAGTCCACGTGAGAGCTTAAGCAACCTACAGGAGAGTGGACACAATTCAATGGCAATGCCAACCTTGCCAACCCAACAGGAGCCTCCGGATAGTGTCCAAAGCGCTTCTCGTCGCCTATCGGGGCTTTTTAATTTCCATCGTCAACGGGGTAAAACTATGGTGGATGGACCCCCTTTGCTTGGGACTCTCAAACCTGGCCAGAGCCAATCTTTCCCACGAAACTTCGATGACGGCCTTGATCCGATAGGTACAAGACGACGTCGTCTTAGCTATACGGGGAACTGGGCCAATCCCGTCACAAATTTATTTCCCCGCAGTGCGACTACGAATGTCACCAGTGATAGTTCCTCAGACAGGCTACCTACCAGCCGTAGAGTTATGTTCCCTAATATCTTCAGTTCTGGGAGGTTGACTTCTGCTATGTCCAGCGCCTTAGAGAAATCAGCGATCGATCGTGCCGATTCAGGCACTGGGTACAACCAATTCAGTCCCCGGCATGACCCTATAGATCCCTCCATCCTCGGAACTGTTCGTCGCGGCTCCCTGTCTCCGAGACCAGCGTCCACATACTCGTTTGAAAATCATCAACTCCCACGTCCTGCCGCGGATAACCAACCATTCGGTTGGCCAGCCACCGACAAAGCGGGACATAGAAATAGCCCGCTTGGACTCGACTGGGTGTCTCCTGTAGCCTGGTCCCGCAGCCAGTCACGCCGACCGTCAATCCAGTTTGGGTCATCAAGCAATCTACAACTGGGCTTGGCGTCTGGTGATGTAGACTTTCTTGAAACTCCGTACGAACTGCAACGCCCAGTACAAGCTCCCATTGGAACCCGGCCACCGTCTTCTCATCGACCAATAACGCCGAAACTCAACCCGACAGCACCTTCGTTCAAGACCCTTTTTGGCAAGAAATCCGAGAGAGGCAAGAATAAAGAAGCGGAAGCCTCAAAGCCACGAGACCAAGAGCCCAATCTTGAAGACGGTTCACCGCCTGAATCTCGCCGGTCAAAAGATTCCCGCTCCATCCGCACCTCCGCAGCAGAGTCATATGAGTCCCTGGAACGAACCTCATCAGGAACACCTTCAGAAATAGTAAACCAGAAAGAATCATTTATCCAAAAAATCACACGCAAGAGCAGCTCCAGCAAATTCAACATCTCCTGGAAAGATCGAGCTGGGCTGTTCTCGAAGAAAGGCGGTGGCGACCTGTCCTCTTCCGCTCCAGCCGCCCAAGGCGATA
The DNA here is from genome assembly GCA_003206725.1 of Blastomyces emzantsi. NCBI lineage: Eukaryota > Fungi > Ascomycota > Eurotiomycetes > Onygenales > Ajellomycetaceae > Blastomyces > Blastomyces emzantsi. Next base: position 8,676 of record QGQJ01000148.1, read on the forward strand.
ATATCGACGAAGATGCTGTGGCGGCGGAATCTTTGCTCGGTAAGAGTGTTGATAGTTTAGCATCCAGCGTGCCGTCGGCGGACAAGTCGACTAAGAGCAGCAGTCTGGGATTCGGTTTCATGCGGAAATCTAAGAAGGAAAAAATCACTGGTGACTTTAGCGAGAAGGCCAGTGAAACTGGCGATGAGGATGCTCCTGAGGATGTCTGATCGGATTCTGGTTATCGCGTTTTCATATATTTATGTTGGGCCTTTGGAGGAGTTGGGATATACTTTGCTTGGGCTTTCCTATCTCTTGGATGGTGTTAAACCAGTAAGGGAGTTAATTAGCATGGTAGTTTTAAAACTATTATTATTACTATTATTATTTTCGAAAATCACAATAAAATTATTCAATAATGGTAGATGAAAATTATATTTAAAAATCACATATACATACAAATATATTTCATTTGGTGATCTGATTTGTTTCGAGTTAGATACGGAGTGTGGATTCCTGATCCATCAAACTCTCGGCTGAGATTGATGGTATCGACACTGCCCTCACATATTAACCCAACCCACATTAAATCTCACACTACATTCCGTCTTCCACATTCATCCAGTTCAAGCACGTATACCTGTGTATAATCTCATGGCGAATTCAAAGTAAGTCATAATCCCCGTTCTCTACGGCTCCTTTTCAAAATAAACCGTATTAACAACTGTCTGTTCTTTTCGCCCCCCCGACTAGATACGAATACGTCAAGGCATTCGAGCAAAATAATAGCCTGCTTCCAAATACCTGGATTGTTGTCCGGATAGATGGACGGGGTTTTCATAGGTAAACTATCGCACTTTTTTGCTCTCATTATTCTGGCGTCATTTCTTCATTTCGTTTCTCTCTTTTCGCTGCGTCTGTTGGTTGCGCGGGGTATATATGTATTAAAAAAACGTATGAAAGATTGCAGAGCCACAAGATGAACTATCACACGTTATTGTTTTGTTTGTTTTTTATATTGGAAAATCAAGTTTGAAAATTGATGCTCCCCATCTAAACAAGGAGGAAGAAAAGACGTATATTCATTCATCCCTTTTATCCTATCTTTTCATTCGCTTCGACCTCGCTGTTCAAGTCTCACCAATATACTCGATTGCCCCCACTAACTCACTCTTTTCCCCCCAGGTTTTCCGACCGATATCAGTTTCAAAAACCAAATGATGAGCGTGCGCTCAATCTCATGAACACCGCTGCATGCGCCGTTATGAAAGATCTACCTGACTTAATCATCGCATATGGCGTCAGTGATGAATATAGGTATGAACCTCCTGCCGCCGAACGGAGGCGACTGACGGTATATATATGTACATGCCTGACACTGATGAATTATTTCCAATAAAGCTTTGTTTTCCACCGGAGCTGCCAGCTATTTGAGCGGAGAAGTAGGTAAGGTTGATTTCTTGGAGCTAGCCTCTCCCTTTGTGCTCCCTCTGGATGAAATTTATTTTGCCAGAGCCCCCCCACCACCAAAAAAAAAGGGAAAAGGTTTTGACCTGCGGTTTCTCTCTTATTTGATAGCAAACTCGTAACTACAATTGTATCGACATTTACTGCGCATTACATATTCAACTGGTCATTGTTTTTCCCGACTACGCCGCTAGAACCCGGATTTCTACCTTCATTTGATGGAAGGGCCGTTCAATATCCAAGCGTACAGAACTTGAGGGATTATATGAGCTGGAGACAAGCTGATTGTATGTTTCTCATTCGGTGGTTGTTCAGAATTTCCATATTCTCCCTTGTTGATATCCCCTGTACCTTGTGTGTTGATGGCCATTGATCACAGCTGGTTGGATGTCGGGTTCAGATGGCGACCTTGGCTGACAAATTTATGAATATTGAAGGTCATATAAATAACCTCTACAATACCACGTTCTGGAATATGATTCTGCGTGGTGGAATGAGTAATACAGAAGCAGAAAAGGCATTGCAGGTTTGTAGAACAGAAGCCTCAGTCCTTCATCTCTTACTACCGATGCACGAGAAGATTTGCTAATGGAAACAAAATCAGGGCACGGTATCCGGTGATAAAAATGAAATTCTATTCTCGAGGTTTGGCATAAACTATAATAACGAACCAGAAATGTATAAGAAGGGTAGTGTGATATTCAGAGATGTAAGTGTTGCCCGTTTTTTACAAACCACCACCCCATCCCGCATCGATATTTTCCCGTCAGATCAAGCATGTCTCACAACAACGTTTGGAAAACAGTACGAAATCCAACCTCAAACAGAAAAGAAAGCCGGTGGTGGGTACAGAGAGACAGACTATCAAGTTGGAGAAGAGAGCCCACCTGCAGAAATGACGAAATCCCAAATGGCGAGGCTACGGAAAATGCAGAAAAAGGCCACGATAGTTGTGACGCATCTGGATATCATCAAAGATGACTTTTGGGATCAGCGGCCGTGGATTTTATCGAATAAGCCGGGCAAGCTTCCTGGGGAAGCGTGAATTCTTTTTGCTTTCTCCATTCTTATAGAGTATGCAAATGCAATTACGAATATAATCGACAAAATGAATACCTGAACAAATAAGGGGGTATCATGAGATCTATTGCTCGCGCAGAAAAGAATGATTAAAGCACGCCAAAAAACTAGGCCAAAATCATGTCCGTCCACGTCCATTTCAAATCGCTGTGTTAGATTTCGGGGTCATAATCTTTTTAAGATACGCCTTATTCTCCAGCCTCGTAATGGTAAGGAGACTCTAGATATCCCGTAATGTTCAAACATAAACTCCTGAGTTCTCGTTGAGTGGGATAAGCCGAGGGGTATAAACATGAGCACAACAAGCGCAAGTTCCACTCCTTATTACGATCATTCTCTCCGCTTGGGTTCCTTCTCCTTGTGTTTCAACTCTCGACGCGCTCGCTTCTCTTCCTTCTCCAGCTTTTTCTGATTCTTTCGTACTTTTTTCTCCGATATCCCCTCCTGACCAGCCGGTTCATTTGCTTCCTCCCTTTTGCCTTGCGATAGAGAATCGGGATCATCATCTTCAAACCTTTGCCGCTTCTTCCGTCTCTTCTTATCTGCACGAGCACCAGACAAATCTTCTTCCAGCTTGGCGGTTCTTTTCTCCTTCTTCCTCTCCTTCTTCCTCTCCTTCTTCTCCTTTCTCCTCCGCCTCCTTTCCTCTTTCGATTCCACCGCCAGCCCTACATTCTTAGCATCGCCCCCTTCACTAGAATCTCGCTCATCTGCTTTGCGCTTCTTCCGTTTCTTCTCCATCTTCAAAGCCCCCTCTTTCCTTTCCTCCTTATCGACGTTCTTCTCGTCGCTTCGCTTCCTTTTCCTTTTCCTCTCTCCTTGCTCAGAAGTAGTAGAAATCCCGTAGCCCCCTTTAACTTCTTCACACTCATTACTCTCAATCCTATCAATCGTCCCCTTCAGCGGCTGCCCTTTCACAAAAAACCGATATAACTCGCTCGACCCACTGGCGGCTGAGCCAGATCCATCGGACTGAGGCGTCGCACTCCCATCATCACCAATCCCCTTCAATGCTGCCTCGAATCCACGAAGCCACCACTGGTTCGTGTGGTCGTGTGTCGTCTGCTTCCCTAGTCCATGGGTGTTCTTTTTCCGCGCGATCAGGATGGGTTTGGTTAGACCGAGGCCGCCGTGTGGGCCAGGACGTCGGTTGGGGTTCAGAGGGTTGCCCGGGCCCGACCAACCTTGGCTGAGGAGATATGCGTGGGTGTCCATTAAATGATTGTATTTTAATCAGTAGTCGGCTTGGGAAGGAAGGGCTGGGGCGCAACAGCTCCGCGGCCGTGTTGTGCTGCGCGACTCAAGATAGATTAAACGATTTTGAGTAATAGGAAATGAGACGATCAGGAGGGGCTAGGAATAAAATGTCCCACCTTTCAGATATATAACCAATGCATAGCGGGCTGCAGACTTCTAATAGATATGAATCAACTTCCGCTTTTTGCTTCTCCGCTTGCGAAAATTATTTTTTTGGTGCTGGCTGCTTGCTTAGTAAGCGGCAACCAATCTTATCTTATCTGGGTCCAGAGCCTCCGGTAGCAAGATTAATGCTGTTTAAACCCTGGGATAACAAGTTGTGTAAGGCCAGTCAATGTCAAAATGAAACTCCCAATTTTTATTTTTTTATTATCTCTACGAAACGTAGCTAATATGTGTACACATGTGTACACAAAACAGGAAAATAAGAAAGAAAACGAAAAGAAAGTAAATCGGAGCTCCTTATACAAACGACGCCAGCACAAAAGCACAGAAAGCATCTCCAACGCCGAGCTATATATTATGTGCGTGGGTGCCAAACATCTAGTGATTATTTTCAGTCTTTTTCCTCTTCTCAATTTTTGGTTTTTTCTTCCACTCTCCTTATATCGTTGGATAAAGTCACTGCAGAAAATACCCTTTTTTTGGCCAGAAAACATTACAATTTTAAAGGGGATTGAAAGAGGCAGGCAGGCAGAAAAAGAAAAAAAAGAAATAATACTCACCCAGGCTAAAAGAAGGCTGTGGAAAGGAACAAGAAACAAAGAAAGAACGCCACATCTTCGGAAGAAATAAACCAACTGATACAAAGCCTAGCCATGCGGGATGGGGTTTTTTTGTCGGTATGCAAGTGCTAATGACATGAAGTAGTAGTACAGCGATGTGATAGAGAGGAAAAAACCATCGCGAAATGAAAACAAAGGAAGGGGAATTCTTCTCGAAAGCAAATACATAAACAACGTCGAGCCTACTGGCGGGGAGATCTAAGAATGAATATTAGCACCTGGGCCTCTGCGTATATAAACGCAGAAGAACTTACGTAGGGTTGAAGGTGGGGGAGGTCGGGCTGTAGCCAGGGGATGTTGGGCCACCCGGAGAAGTTGGCGAGCCCGAAAAGTTGGGAGAGGTGGGTGAGTAGGTTTCTGGACTAGTTGGAGACCAGCCAGGGGACGTGGGTGTATATTTAGGAGAGGTAGGAGATGTCGGGGAAAGATGTCTTCCAGTCGATATGCCGAGGGCAGGACTCGTAGGGCTATAGCTAGGAGAAGTAGGACTGAATGCAGGCGACGCAGGACTGAAACTGGGAGACGTTGGGCTATAGCTAGGTGATGTGGGGGAGAAACCAGGTGAGGTAGGAGAATACGATGGCGAAGTTGGCGACTGTTGGTAGCCTGGAGAAGTAGGTGAATAGGCAGGCGAAGTGGGCGCGAAAGCCGGGCTGGCGGGCGAAAATCCAGGCGAGGACATGAATCGAGGACTCGTAATGCTCATACCAGGAGAAGTCGGGGAGTAACCAGACGATGGAGAGTAGCGAGGAGAGGTTGGGCTGGTATTGAACGGGCTGGTAGGGGAATAACCCCCACCAGGGCTTCTCGCGCCATGGGGGCTGAAGCCGCCGCTGAATCCGGAGGGCTGATATTCGGTGAACCCTGCAGGCGTCTCGGATCCGGCTTGTCTGATTGGGGAGAAATTGGAGTCAGGGTCTGGTGTGCCAATGTACATGTTGTCCTGCAATGGGGAGCTGCTATCGTATGGTGTTGCCGCTCCATCGCCTAGCATTCCTTTGCCATCCGCAGTCATTAGGCCAGCATTGCTCGAAACGACTCCCATGAGCATGTCCTGATCCAGGAAGACATCAAACTCCCCAGTTCCAGCTGGGGCCATCTGTCCCAAGATCAAATTCTCAGATACACCACGACAGTCATCCAGTTCTGCAAATGCAGCGGCGTCAAGTAGAATCTCCACTGTTTCCTCGAAAGAACATCTCATCAGAGCGCCAGTATCAGCACGATTGATACCATGTCTGGTGACTGCCATGAGGAAGCCCCGTGAAGTCATAACATCGACGAGGAGGGCCAAATGACGGTGATTGACGTATGATCCATCAAAGGCAAGCACTTGGGTTAACTCTCGCAAAAGTGCAGTACGAGTAGCTTCAATGCCGAATACTTCAAGAATCTCAATGAACTGATTAGAGTACGTGCGAGTTGTATCCACCCCAGGGATGGTCAACACTTCGCCGAGGGCGGATCCACTCGTTTCAAGAACCCACTCCTTACACAACGGGTCCTCGGTGCTTTGATGGAGAGATCCATCCTCCAGGATACGGACTCTCGATTTCTCATTGATGAATGCACGTTCGATGCCAGCCACGCCTCGTAAAGTAAGGGTATCAAGCAAGTGGCTTTCTAGCTTCTTTAGAGTCACATCATATTCAGTGTCATCATCATCGTCATCCTGCTTAGAGTCTTGGATTTGTCGGATACGGATGACCTGCTCATCAGCGTTGTTATCACTGAAGATAACAGCAATATCTTGCGGATAGGAGTCTTTGATCTTCATTGCAACATTTTGTACCGTAAGACTTTTGTCAAGGAGCTTCGGTCGACTCAAGATGATTCTAAGCAACCATTTGGACTGATGGCTAGAATCATCTGCGACATCTTCAGGGATAATGAAGTAAGATTCAACCATGTCACGGTCCGCTTCAATCACTGTAGATTGGATATCAGGGTCATAGTAAATCTCCGTCGCTTCCGTAACAGACCTCAGGCTGGTATGCTCAACAACGCTGCGGAGTTGCTTGACAGACTCCTTGTCCATAGCACGACTAGGGTCCTGATATACAGTCATAGAAGGAGTTTTGATGTGCGTGGCCACATTGAGAATTTCCTTCAGACGAGGCACACCGAGGGTAACGTTCTTGGACGAAACACCAGCAAAATGGAATGTGTTCAACGTCATCTGTGTTGCCGGCTCTCCAATTGATTGTGCAGCCAAGACGCCAACCATTTCACCCGGGTTTGCCATCGCCTTGGAAAATCGACTTTCGATAGCACCCAGTACGTGCTGGAATGCGAGTCGGTTAAGAGAGTATTCCACGACAAGTCTGCGGAATGCAAGGCGGGAGCGGAGCTGAGCCTTGAAGAGTAGGGTGGCGCTTTCTTGTGCTTCCCGGGAGATCACATCGTCACCACGAACAACGACAAGGCGGTCCAGTAGGGCTCTAATTTGAGGTATGACCTCTGCAGGATGCAAGTCGCTGATGGCACCTTCTCGAATTCTGAATATCGTTTTTGCCGACTCGAGAATACGCTGGACATTGATTGGCAGCTGCATCATTTCCTCGTCCTCTTTGGCAACGCTACGCATGAAAGCCCGGTCCTTCAAGAGCTGTTCCCATTCTTCGTCAAGATACTTCTGTACCTCGATATCGCCAGCAATTTCCGTAGCTTGTTCCAACACGTTGGGCGAGAGAGTACTTTCAGGGTCCATTAGATCGATTCGATATCTGTCGCGAAATCTTTCATCCGAGCATTTAATAATATCGACACGTTGATTTTCTATATGTGCGCCGTCCAAACCATCCTCTCCGTACAGGAACTGAACAACATCTCCAAGCGAGTTGCGAACTGTACCATCGTATTTAACCATGACCTCTTCCAGTGCTTTGACAAGCTTCCGTTGGATATATCCCGTTTCAGCCGTCTTGACAGCAGTGTCAATCAGACCCTCACGACCAGCCATAGCATGGAAAAAGAATTCTGTAGGGGTAAGACCACGGAGATACGAATTTTCGACGAATCCACGAGACTCGGGCGAATAATCATCCTTTGTGAAATGTGGCAAAGTACGATATTTGAAACCGAATGGGATGCGTTTGCCTTCAACGGATTGCTGGCCAACAACAGCAGTCATTTGAGAAATATTGATAATCGAGCCCTTTGAACCAGAACGCGCCATTTGGACAGCATTGTTCAAGTCCTTAAAGCTCTTTTCTGTCTCTGTTCCAGCCTCGTCACGGGCATTGTTAAGGGCGCGGGAAACTTTGCTCTCGAAAGTCTCACGGACATTCATACCAGGCAAGGGCTCAAGAGTATTATCCGTCGCACTAGCTGTGATCTCATCAACTTCTTCCTTTCTCACGCGAACTGCCTCCTCAATCTTTTGGATCGTAGCTAGATCCGGAATTGTATCACCAATTCCAATACTGAAGCCGTGGTGTAGTAGCCAGTAGTTCACGACGGTTTGGGCCCCATTGAAAAAATTCATTGCCATTTCAGGTCCATACTCGTTGAAGATAGTATGAATGACACCTCCACCTGTTGCTCCAACCGTTTTCTTGGAAAACATTCCGTACATAAGTTCGCCACTGTGTACTAACAGTCCGCCATCAGTTAGAGGGGAGAATTTCTCCGAAAGGGGGGCCTTGTCTCGATCAACCCGAAGAAGGTTCAGGCCAGAAGGAAGGACCATGCTGATCACTTGTTTTCCAGTCCACCTTGGCCTGGGTTTCAAAATAGCTGGCTGGGGTATTACACCATCCCAATCAGGGACCCAGAGTAAAATATTCATGACCTGCTCTTTCGTTAAGAAAACGTCACGAGCGCAGATTTTGTAGATTCCACAAAGAGTATCCTGCACAATACCCATCAACGGGCCGTTTCGTTGAGGGGATACAATTTGTAAGGGCACCATGCAAAGTTGACTGAGCTCAGCGCGAGCCTCTTCGCTTTGGGGAACATGCAAGTTCATTTCATCACCGTCGAAATCAGCGTTGTAGGGGGTGGTAACGGACAAGTTTAGTCGGAAAGTCGAGTACGGCATGACGCGAATACGGTGACCCATCATAGATTCCTTGTGTAAGGACGGCTGCCGATTGAATAGGATCACATCGCCATCCACGATATGACGCTCCACTCTCCATCCATACTGCAAAAAGTTTCTCCCACCTCCACCCTTGTGGTGGCGCAAGTCAATGCGTTCTCCAGTGCTGCGAATAACATAACGGGCACCAGGATGAATATCGGGGCCGTTATCAACAAGTTCACCTAGCTTAGCAATGTTGAAAGGAGTGACGACCTCTGGGTAAGTTAAAGTCTGAGCAATGCTGATCGGAACTCCAACTTCGTCCAAAGACAGATTCGGGTCACCAGTAATAACCGTACGAGCCGAAAAATCGACACGTTTTCCCATCAAGTTTTGACGCAGGCGGCCTTCCTTGCCCTTCAGACGGCCACGGATAGCTTTGACAGGTCGATTAGACTTTTGCATAGCTTGTGGCTGTCCGGCAATATCGTTGTCCATATAGGTTGCAACGTGATATTGCAAAAGAGACTCAAATTCACGGACGACATGCTCAGGAGAACCTTCCTGTTCGCATCGGGTGACATTCTGATTCGCACGAACAATCTCTGCTAGTTTATATGTCAAGTCGTCTTCTCCACGTTGGCCACTTCCACTACCGCCGACGAGAACACTGGGACGAACTGGTGGCGGAGGGACGGGAAGCACAGTGATGATCATCCACTCTGGTCTGGCATAATCGTTGCTCAACCCCATCAAACGAACATCCTCCTCTGAGATGGTTTTAAATATGTTAAGAGCCATCTGTGGAGTAATCTGTCTCTTCTCAGGTTGTTGTGCGTCCATATCGTCCATCATATCACGGTTCTTGCTAGGCTTCCAGGTCCCAACCAAACTAATCCCTTCTTTACGAACTTGTGGCTGTATATTTCCGCAACCACCGTGAGAGCGCACAGGCTTGGAAGGTTCCTTGCCGAAAGGGTCATCATCATCTGGGCTAGGATCAGCTTCGCATATGAGGACATCTTTTGACAGCCGCCAAATCGCATCAAAGCGTCGCTTTGGGTCGCGGAAACGGAGCGCTTCCAAATACTTTTGGTCGGTCTGGAATTCATAGATGCAGTGTCAGCGATGAGTAACAACTCATGATTCGCCATCCCCATCAGGGATGACTAACCGTATTTGCCTTGATCTTCCCACAGTTGTGGCAAACAGTTTCCAAAAGTTTCTTGATTTTAGTCAGGAAACCTGATGTGAGCGTTAGCTTTAGGTAGTCCAAGCATAGCTAGACTTAACATAAGCCTCACCAATATGGAACACAGGAGTAGATAGCTCGATATGCCCAAAATGTCCAGGACAGTCGTTGATTCCCTCTTCGCAGGTAGCGCAGCGCCAGTTCCGATCGATGGTACCAAGACGAGGGTCATTTAGACCCTTCTCTCGTGGGCGTTGCCGTTGCTCATCCTAATGTAGAAGCTCTTGTCAGCTTTCTGTCGACGAAGAATGTGAGTAAATAGCAGTTGTTTTTCCAAGTGCACCAACCATGGTCTCAGGATACTCCACATGGACAACGCTCATCCTCTTGATCTCCTCGGGCGAGAGAAGACCAAACTGGATCTCCTTAATCGTGCGCAGCTGCGCCTTCGAGTAGGGGAATTTGACAGACGTCATGGTTGCAGTCGATGAGAAACGTGATGACAGTTGAAAGAAAACCGTAGCAGGTTTGTAGGACAACGGGTACAGCAAAAACCAGTGAAAGGCAAAGCGCGTTAGTGGTTAGCCAAGCAGTAACGCGAACCTCCACTAGAAACTGAACAGGCAAATCGAGATAATGTCAATACGACCGCTCTGGTGATGAAAAACGACCGCGGTGGCTGGCCTTCGCCGGCCTTTGGCAGACCCTGCCGCGAGGGCGCCTTCGACCCTTCCAACTCTCTTCGAACGTGATTTCGGGGCGGAAAAGAGCGTAGTCGCTGAAAATACCGAATCAGGCGACGTTAAGAGAGATATCGCGATGCAAAACGCGATATGCTCCGGGTTATGTTGATGGTAGGGGGTGCTGTCGGGGTGATGAAAGGAGGTTGTGTTGAGAGTTGCCTCACTTGCGATCGCCTTGGGGTTTTAGCACGACTTTTTCCTCAGAGCCGCATGTGTTGCGCTAGCCAGCCAGATGACTATTTATCACTTGCGCTAGTGACTGTATGAGGCTTGGCGTTTGACTGTGTGGCGAAATGGCCCAAACAGGGTGGGTCAATAGCCCATTTGGGTAACGCCTGCTGTAGTTTGGGTTTATTTTAGTGGAAGACGACCCTGACTATGCCGCTTTAAGGCTGGCGTAGGAAATTTTTGCAGTCCCAGCCACCAGAGGGATGACTAATCCGCGTTGTCAGGCCGGGCAGGTGAATCTCCACCAGAGCAACACTTCCAACGTTCACCTCGAGATAATATTCAGGATTACGGGCAGCAATGACACCGGCAAGGAGATCGCACCAACGGTTCAGTTATTTTCGGAGTGCTCCCTCCCAATGTCCTCGATGAATCCTTGTTCATATCGTCGATTATTCTTGCACCACGAGCCACCATGAATCTAGCTTTGATTGACCCGTTTGTTCTTGCTCAAGACTACCCAGATGCCCTCACGGGCAAGCTCCGTGGGTGCTTCTAGCTTATAACACTTCTATATTTTGAAACAAAACGCTGACAGTGAAACTCTCCTGTAGGCAGCGGACACGCTACTTGCTTACGATTCAACCGCAAAGGTGACTTCCTGGCTTCTGGACGAGTAAGCATCTTCACAATCACCGATTTATTCAGTTCGTCACCTAACGGGAGTTTCCCACCCACAGGTTGATGGCACCGTCGTGATATTTGACGTGGAGACCAATGGCGTCGCGCGAAAGCTACGAGGACATAGCAAACAGATTCAATCGCTAAGGTTTGTTTTTACCATCCCCCGTATTAACCTGCGTGTATATCGGACGCAAGTGAGCTAACTGCCCCTAGCTGGTCGAGAGACGGGAGATATCTACTCAGTTCCTCACAGGATTGGAAGTGCATATTATGGGATATGAAAGATGGTTCCCGCGTGCGAACCGTGAGATTCGAAGCCCCAGTATACATTGCAGAATTACACCCATTTAACCAGTATGCCACATCACTATGATACCCCGTCCAACCATTACCAATATATTCTAACCCGGAAACGCTTCAGCTGGCTTTTTGTAGCTTCATTGTTTGAAGAGCAACCAGTTCTCGTCGATATATCCGCCCCGCGGCCCGTAAAACGGATTCTCCCTTCTGCTCCCCTGCGACCCCATCTCGAAGACACCGATCCGGCTGTAGCTGCGAAACAAGCGGCACAAGACGCGAAACATTCAACTTGTGTCACAATATTCACTGCACTCGGGAACCACATAATATCAGGCACATCGAAAGGCTGGATTAACATCATCGAAACCCAAACGTGCACTACAATCCACTCAACGAGGCTATGTAACGGCGTCGTAATCCTCCTCCGCCTTGCTAGAAACGGGCGCGATCTACTCGTCAACAGTTCAGACCGTGTCATTCGCACAATATTGATACCTGACCTGTCCAAGCTAGGCGTCAGCCTCGACCCCTCCGCTATAAAACTCGAAGTCGAGCACAAATTCCAGGACGTCGTCAACCGCCTGAGCTGGAACCACGTCGCCTTTTCATCCACAGGAGAATTCGTTACAGCCTCCACCTTCATGAACCATGACATCTACGTCTGGGAACGTAGCCATGGCTCTCTCGTGAAGATCCTCGAAGGCCCGAAGGAAGAACTAGGCGTTGTAGAATGGCATCCCAGCCGTCCAATGGTGGCAGCCTGTGGCCTCGAGTCCGGCTGCATATATACATGGTCGATAGTGAGTCCGCAGAAATGGTCTGCGCTAGCACCAGATTTTGCAGAGGTAGAAGAGAACGTCGCGTATGTGGAGCGCGAGGATGAATATGACATCCACCCCGCTGAGGAGGTGCATCAGCGCCGTCTAGATCTAGAGGACGAGGAACCGGACGTTTTGACCACTGAGCCGGTCAAGGGCGAAGAGGAGGATGCAGGGGGTGCCTTGCATGCCTTCCGCATGCCTGTCCTACTCGATATAAGTGACAGCGAGAGCGAGGATGACATCGTAGCTGTAGGACCTGGGACCATGCGGCGAAGAAGTCCCGGTGCCGCGAAGGATCCTGTCAATAGTGCGGGTGGTAATAATGGTGGGGAAAGTGGAGGTGCTGCTGTTACGAATAATGGGGTTGGTCGTGCTCAAAACAAAGGGCGGCGGAGATAAGGGACCAGAGAATGTTTTTGATAATAATGACGATCGTGATGTATTATGATGAAAGGAAAAACTCAAGATGCGTGTGCTCATTGCCAATGGGATGTGTTTATCCTAAGTTAGGCCCCCAAGAATTCCCTCCCACATCTGTTGTGAGGGGGCGAAATACTTGTTGGATCTTCTGGGTGAACTTCTTAACCCAATTTGACACCATTCACACGAGGTTCTTAATATTCATAGTGGGATGCGCAATCTAGTAACAATAATAGTATATTAACTAAATATTAAGGATGCGTTATCCTCTAACTTTGTGTTGTGTCCACAACCTAGTCCCTGTTGCAAACCGACCGAATTATACATGTCTGAATTGACCTTTCCACCTGCAGTCATTTGCAAAAACCCACCAGGTCAATTATATCGCAACAGATCATTTCAATTACGCATGAATGTCTAACACACGTACATAGCCAAGCTATTTTTCGTTTCCAACATGTAATAAAATGCATAATACATCATCGAGGTCCGATAAATAGAGGACAATAGCCACCCCTTCCCGTCGCCCTACATCATACCAACCGCGAAGAAGACAATAGTTATGTTTCAGTTCCTGAAGGAGAAAACACAGAAATGGATAAAAGGAAAGGAAAAAGAAACGAGAGAAAAAAAAGCAAAGAGAAGGGAAAAATAGAGAGAAAAAAACACACACATCCATTTTCCACAACAATGTTAAGTATCTATTTGTAGTAGTTAGCACACACGTACATCCATACAAACCAAGGGAAGAGCGAAAACCGGGTTAAAACCGCCGCGCCGCATTATGGCACAGTACCAGCGAGCTAGGAGGTGACCGGTTTAATGGATATACAGTTGTGAGCCCCTAAATCCATATTGGTGCATATCGTATCCGCTCCGTCGGGTCCTGGGAACAAAGAGGGAAAAAAGAAAAGAGTGAGCGAAGGACGGCGCTGGCGTGCTATGCCATTCACCTATCACCTGCAGTGTTACTATTATCTTCCACCATTTTCTAATGTCTTCCAACGGAAATGAACAATTAGTGAAACTTGGGGGCGGTGGGCAAGAATAGCAACAATAGCGGGAGTGGGAGGTTTTGCGAGAGGAAACAAAGGGAGGGAGAAAATCACTTGATGGATTGTATATTCCGTAGTTCGAAAAGAAACTATGGGCTGGGTAAATGGAAAATGCTGGGTTCTTTTTGTCCTTTTTCGTTGTTGAGAAGTAAGGCGGGACGAGAATGTATGGAAAGCAAATTGTGCCAGGCCAGGGTAAGGCAGAAGAAATTTCCTTTTTTCTCCTGATTTTATATATTTTTCTATTCCATTCTATCCCACCTGAAAGATGAACAATAGCAATAGTTCGAAGGGCCGAATGCTTGGACAATTAATTCTGGAGAAATTGGTAAAGAAGAATGAGCGAAATAGGAAATCTGAATATGCATATACGGAGGATGAAAATAGTTTATATCGAAAGAAAAATAAAGTAGCAGTATATATATATATATATGACAACAAATAGGAAAGAAGGATGACATCTTTGAAATATTTTGTGTATGGGTCACCAAAGCAAGAAGAGAGAAAAGAGAGCCAGAAATGGAGAGAGAGGAAGCGAGAGCGCCATCCAAGTTAGACATCATTCATCATCGTATCGAGGGTCATTATATCATCCTCACCAGAGGAAGGCATGAGGATACAGAAAACAAGAGAAACCTCCATCATGGTTCCCCCGCTATGGTTTTGATGTCTTTCCGATCTATGTGTATAGCATGGTTAATAATAAAAATTATTCATGTCCAGAAACCCAGGAGAGAATTCTGTAGGAATAATAGCCTGAGCAATAGGTAATAATAAATTTAAAAAGGAAACTGAGGAAGGGAGGTAAGGGAAGTGGAACAAAGTCGACGGAAAAGGAAAAGGTAAAAAAATGGCTCAATAACGGTCGACCAACAAAATCGAATGAAAAAAATCCACAAGTTAAATGAGCAGAAAAATCAGGAAGGAAACGTCTAGAATTGTTGCGAGGGTAAGACGGAATAAATATTTCCAAACAAGAAATGGAGAAAAAGAATTCGTCATTGCAATGTCGTTTGATCGGATCATTAATATATGGGCTCTTGTGTGTCTTCAGACCCCATTACTATTCCTTGGAGTTGGGTAGCAAGATTTTCGAGTTGCGTAGCTTTTCAATCGTAGTCCTCTACCGATATTTGATGCTGCTTGCCAGTAAGTCAATGGATAACGATAGGTATTTGGACCCGAAAGGCAGTATGCGACAAGGCCTCTATTATACCCGTCAAAAGCTGGACCAAAACAGTCCCACCCATTTCGGGATGATCATAGAGTTTTGAGAAGCCGCAATCATATTTATCGGGACAAAGCGTCAGACGTCCTCAGAACCGATATTGTGCCATTCAAAACGGAGCTTGGGAGGGGGAAAGAGATGGTAGGAAACCACTGACGTGGGAAGTGAAGGGTTTTGTCTTCGAACGTCGGACTGGTGAAACTAAGCACAAAGGTGTACTTTCATCGAATTGGGTTGTCTGGTCGCCTGGCAGTATATATATGCAGAAGGTTGAACACCTGGGTACGTTTATCAAACGCCTGCGCTCGTGCTTCCTGGGCCAATAAATCAATTTGCTCGACCGACCAGCCCTTTACACGGCTAAGTGGCCCAAGTATGAGAGCATAGGTGCTATCCGAAAAGGCAAAATTATGCCATTTTCCAACCTCTTTTTCGTATTTCTCATCTGGCCATGTGTTTAGCGGCAGGCCAAGCATCAGGTGCTTTATATCCACGAAACCAGCTTCTTTCAGCATATGCGTTGTGCTTCGGTTATGCGCGATCGGCCTATTCGCCTGATCTGTTGCGTCCTTCAGATTTAAATACCATCGATTAAGGGGTTGATCAGCCGGGAACTCATCGTGGCAGCGCGGTTCAAAGTCAATTTCCACTTGTTCGAAGTACCCTGTCCCAGGACGCAGGTGTCGTATAACCTTTTGATACAAATTAGGCCAATTCGACACACTTCCACATCCCATCTGGAGATGAATCATATCCCAAGAATTCTCTCCCAAAAACCAGGGGCTCTCAAAGTCCCGAGGTGTCTGAAAATCGCAATTTGGTGGGTGCTCTTGGGGCTGCATCGCCGCCAGGTCAATTCCCAACACGTATGCGTGTGGGTACCGCGAGGCCATTTCCATTGCCCACATTCCGGTTCCACAGCCAAGATCTAGTATTCGAGGGCCGTGATCGGTAGCCATAGTCGGGCCTCCCGCAAGGCTGTTCATAAGCGGAGAAGGATTGCTGATTGGAACATCATGTAGCACATTCCCGCGAGCCACTAAAAATACTTTGTGGAAAATATCCAGACGATCTCGTTCCAGTTCATCGCACGGATACATGTATATGCCTCGTCGAAATCCATGATACAATCGTCCGTTTTCCTCGTAACAAGGGTATTCTTCCGTGTACCTATGTTTATCGGAATAGACATTAGCAAAGGGACATAGAAACAATCCTTTCTCCATTGGGAGAAATGAAATATGATTTACGGCTGCAAATAGCCTGGTGGTTTTGGTCGTGCGAAGGGATGGGAGACAGCTGGCAGATGGCTAGAGCAACGAAACACCGTACAGGCATAGCATGGAAGAAAAAATCCAAACGAAAATGGCTTACGTAGAGTTTACAGTTCCGTGAGACTCGTTCTTCGGAGAGTCGAAGCCGGCTTTTGTTTGGGGTTGCCTTCGCGGTGCAAGATCGGTGAGCACTGAGAGGTCCATAGCAGGTTTACTGGGCTGGGCGATGCCACCCAACGAGGGAAGATGAGAGAAAGCAGGTTAAACGCGACCTTTAGGGGTCCTTCCAATGCCTACGAACGACACGGGAGGAATGGATGGAGAGGAAGGAGGTGGAAGAGGCAGAGGATGAGGTTTGATGGAGAGAGAGAAGCCGGCGTAGCAGATTGAGGAGGAGACGAGATTTATGTAGATCGGCGTAGGGAAAAATACTAGGAGCTGCCTTTATCCCAAGCGACACATGGAGCGATTGATGTTATTAGTACTATCCCCAGCGTTCCGAACGTGCGTTGAGCAGAGGGGCAGCTTGTCGCAACACCGCTTCGGGCAAGGAGGGTGGACGAATCCGGGCAGAAGCAAAAGAAAGAAGAATAGAAGGAAAGCCGAGGAACAAATGTCAATTGAACTGGTACTTGGGCGGTGGACAGTGGCTGGCGGGAGAGGATGGTCCCATCCCATTGCAGAGCCTGGAGATGTTGCGGCGAGAAGGTGGGATGGGTGGGCTGTACGGCTCGGTACGGGGGGCTCTGCAGGCCACGGTGGGCAGCTGGTATGGTATCGTATGGTACAGTACCAACCCGCGGTATTATGGTGGGCCGCTTGGCTGGGCTTCGGCCAGGTAGAGAAATCAGGGTCGTCAGCAGCAGGGACTGGACATTGTAGCAGTCAGTTCACGAAACAGTTCAAAGAGAAAAATGGAATGGAGAAAATCAAATGAGGCCAAAGCTCATGGCGCGGAGAATTGAATGTTTGAAATTTTGACGGGTTTTTTGGTTGGTACCCATACACGCGATTTAACCCAGGTAACATAGTGGACCACGAGGAGGAACTCTGGCCAGAGGTTGAGCCACCGCAATGCAACGACAAGGACAGGGGAAGCTGCAGAGATAACAGGAGAACGGACGGTACATACATATGTACTGTACATTATTAGTCCAATAGGTGACACTATTAATTCGTTGGGTTCTGTTCCCCTCCTCTCATCAGGACTTATGGACAACGTCAACGTCGAACTCCGTTATTCACAAGCTTGACTGAAGTAATAAGAAATGGGGTGGGTACTCCCGCTGTTCATTATTGAACTTTGAAGCTCTATCAATCAACATGGTGCTTGGTTAGCTCACCAATGGCATGCAATACACTAGATGCCCTGTTAAGTTACTCACCTCGTAACAAGACCAACGCCCTCGAAGGTGGATATGCATCACCCCTTTCGCCTCTTCTAAAGGGGCATCAAGTTGGTTATTTATGCTGGTTTTCGTAATAACCACCAAGTTTTTTTTTTTTTCCTTTTTTTCTTTCCAGAAAAGTAAAAAGTGACGACGCGAGGCAAAACAAATAATCACTCAATTATGGGTCAGTGAAACCCCCAGATAACAAATTCACATGCGGAAGAAGAGCGCTGCGTCGCCATCTCAATCCCGGCGGAGTGGTAATCGGTCCGAGCTTGTACAGTAATGTCACGCCCTTTCTTGGCTTCTCTGCTTGTATCAATGATGCTATGAGAACAGCGTCATACGTATATTATTTTTTAATATTTGTATTGTATTGCCCAGCAACATCGGTGGAAAGAATATTTCGGGGTCTGCGGGGATAGGTGAATTTGTCAACCTGCCATAACACAAGGGCGCTCAGGACACTTTGAAGAGCTGAATCCTCTCATTCAAGCACGAACTAGGAACCTAGGAGACCTACTTCGGCATGCTGTGCGCCATGCTTGTAGTTACCTGTACAGAAATTTCGCAATTCCGAAGAAAGTTCCGACACCGCTGGTGCCTTCTTCAAACATTGCAAAGATTAAACGTGGCTGCCACATCCGGCCAGGATAATTTTTATTCGGAAGTGTACAGGACAATAGATTCTCAATATTATTATTGATTGTCAGCATCTCATGAGACTCCAATGCTGGCGGGGTTTGCTGTTGGGGCCAAAAGTTAGTCGACAGGCTTGAGTTCATCCGGATTTTAGTTGCCCAAGTTTGGTTTGGTGCAGACCTCCGCCCAAGTCCCAAGTCAGCGGGCACCTCCTAGCAAAAGGGATGGCGTCAATATGGATGGGTTCGACTTGGCGCTTACAAGATGTCCCATGGTTCGTTGGCCCGGGGGTGGAGTCTGCCGGAAGTCAAAGTAGCCATTTTCGGCGACTAACGATCATGCAACTTCTCCAATAAAATTGGAATTTTTCGCAACAATCGTCGCTGCTTTTGTTATTGGACGAGTTCAGTCTCATCTCAACAGATTTAGAGGGGCATGATGCGGGATTTGGAGGGTGACCCGAATATGTACAGTACCGAAATAAAAGTTGCGCCAATTTAATCGGGCGTGAGCTATCCGATCCTCCACTAGCTAGCCGGATCCAGAGTCATTTTTGTCGGATTAATGTGGTGTTTGACAAGCAAATACGGGTCTCAACAAATCCATCAGGTGTGTTGACCGTTCATGCATGGGAGCTGTATGTCAACGTTTGAACAATAACGGTCTGGAAAACCCCCTTTTTCCCATGGGCATATCTCAGTGTCCGTTTCTGAAAGAATTTATCCGGGGTTGCCGTTGAAGCTGTCAACAGTTTTCCAACTCATATTGCAACCTCCTCTGTATGACCTAATTTGAGCAGTTTATTTCCACTCAACTCCGGATAGGTCCTACTGACAGGACGACCATTTGTTCGTTAGCTTTGAATCTAGCAAAGAGTTGGTAAAAGTAACTTCAAGCGCTACGGGGGATTGTACAGATCTGTACATCGTACGTCCCCTAGCTACTAATAACTCTTGTTGTGGTGTACCAGCTTCCCTCCCATGTTTGTTGTTAACTTGCACACCTTACCGGACTTGAACGGAGTTGGGAAAATGGTGCAAATTTCCTTGCTTGAGCTTAGTCGTTCTTCCAGCTGAAAGAAAGTGGCCCAGCGAATATTTTTCCGGCTGTTTCTAATCAGTTGTGGTGGGCTATTCCTGGTCATGTTTCTCGCGATTTCGACTGTGACTGGTTGAAAAGGAGGAGGAAGAAACCCCCCTTGCATGAGGAACAAGCAAATCGGGGCAATTCTGTGACGCTAAGAGAATTTCAGAAATAAATTCCCCATAATCGCAGGGGATTGGATTGCACGCAGCAAATTATCTTTTCCCTTTGATTGCTAGTGTTAAGAATTCTCGAAATCATGCTGCCCTGAAACTTCGTTTTTAGTCTGAAAAAAAAAAGGAAAAAGCAGTCATGTTTAACATCCCTCCTTGCTTTCGAACGCCAACCCTACTTGGTAACAAGGTTACGGAGTTGGCATGGCTCGCAGTTGGCTTTGAAGCAGCCGAAATTGAAGATGAAGTTGAAGTTGAAGTTGGGAGAAGAAGAAGCTACATACATGAGAAGGAGGGAAGTAGACAGATGAATAATCAATCCAAAATATTACTTGCCTACGGTACATGTACTGTATTATTGTATTTATGATAGTATCTTGCACACACACACACACCGAGTGCATCCTACACAAAACAGTCCACCTCTTGTGATGCGACGTCCCCTCAAGCCTAAAACCTGGCGCATTTGAGGACAGATAGCCATTGGCCATTGATGGACCAACTCGCTTGGGGGGTGGCTTTCCGTCCCAGAGCGTCGGAACACCAGCGAACAACTAGCTGCGACGGACCGCCAATGGCCCCAGTGGCCCGGTTTAGCTCATGGAAAACGACGTGCATGGAACCAAAATTTATCCTGTGAGGTCCTGGCAGATACAATACGGTAAGTTATGTTCTGGCTGCGTAAATTACGGTCTTCTGTATTGGTTCCTTCGATTTCAATACCAATACCCATGCGTCTGGTACGCTTCTTTACATACATACATACTTCCATACATCCATACAGTACATACACACACCATCGACATGAGAGCAACCAACAGAACAGCGCATTCTCCTCTACAAGCTGACAGGTCAATGAGAGAGAGAGAGATGTATTCTGCAAGTTTGTGTTGCTGAAGGATAATGACCTCGCGGAAGAGTTGTCGACGTCTTGCTGGGTATAACCAATGACTTGGGAAATTACCAGTCACCTTTTTTTTTTTTTTTTTTTTTTTTTTTTTTTTTTTTTTTCATTGTTGTAGTATCTTTTTTCACCAGCTGGACAAACACCCCCAGGAAAATTTTTCTTCTCTACAAACTGATTGCTCCTTGCCTATCAACTACTATCCCAGGCATCAATGAGCAGATAGATGAACAAATTACCATACAATACCAATTTTCATATACTGAGGAGGTTGCTATCAAGCCTCGACTGGTCGGTGTCCCATGGCTTCTCCATCACAGCATCGACTGTTGCACCAGACACGCCAGTCCTCGCTCTCCCTGCCGCCTGGGAGCTACATCTATTCTCTGTGCCAGAGTGGCATTGATGCGTTGGCTGCGATCTCTTCAGATAACTCGCTACGACGCTTTGATCGCGAGACATTGAATGTCCTCCCCGATGGGGTTTTCGCAAATATTCATCCTAGCCAAGATGGTGGTGGGGTGACCTGTGTCTGCGAAGTTGATCCCGCTTCTGTTGAAGGGAACAACATGGTTGCCACTTCGGGCAGAGATGGGACGGTTAAACTGTGGGATGTGAGGGGAAAAAGAAGAGATGCAGCTTTGGCGGTCACAGCAGGTAGGACAATCAATCCCCATATGCGCATTGAGTTGTCTCTTGCGCTCGCGTTTTGCCTTTTGATATCCTCAGGCGCCTCCATTCTTTTTAACACCATTCATTCAGTCCCTATTTTCGTCTTTAACGCATGTTTGTCGCCAGCGATGGTTTTGATATGTGCCCTCCTTCATACCCTGTTTATTCACCCCCAAAAATTATGTATTACTATGAGAAGAGCCCGGCGCAAAATTAAAGTCCTTGGTGCTGATCAGCCCCTACTTTAGATAAGTCGGCACCCATCACCGCACTTACCTACAGCCCGGAACCGTGCACCATCGTTGCCGGGACCGAGCTTGTGTCATCTCAATCCTCCGTGATATTTTGGTAAGTTGTTGGGCCTATTATGCGACTTATCCCGCGAGGCTGAAGCCACGTACTTGCTTCGGATGCGGATTCGGTATCACCAATTCTTTATTATCTTCCCCAGACCATACTTGCGTCAATAGATCCCCTCTACCGGCACTGCCACTGCTGTGCCAGTGGCCCAGGGGTGATATACCGCTCAAATCTTCCCCATTATTCACTTTCTTGCTCGTGTGAGAGTGCCCTAGCACCTCTCGTCGGATCCGCTAACCGACCATTGCCAGGGATATCAGATCTCCAGGCCAGCCCTGCCTTCAATATGTCGAGAGTCACAACGACGATATAACTGAGGTAATTATTTTGTTCCCTCTTTCATTTCAAACCCCAACTTATTTCCGTTCCCCTTGTTCATCTTGGTTTCGGACTTTGTGGTTGGGCCACAGACATCCAGTAGAATGCTTTTCCAGCGCTGGCTCGATTTCCCTTCGACAACCACTAAACTATTCGTAGTTGCAATTCCACCCGACCCGACGCAACGTCCTTTTGTCTGGAAGCACCGATGGGCTGGTTAACATCTACGACACCACGATTTCAGACGAAGACGAGGCTCTTCTACAGGTTGTTAACCATGGATCCATCCACCGAGCTGGATTCCTCGGGGAACACGCAATCTACGCCCTAAGCCATGACGAAGTTTTCTCGGTCCACCCGTTGAACAACCCCGACGAGAACGCCGTAGAGCCCGCACCCATCCAGTTTGGTGATCTTCGTCCCGTACTACAAAATGGTTATGTAGCGCAAGTCCTCGATGGGCGTGGGGGCGCGTTTGTAGTGTCTGGGAAAACAAGGTTTGAATGCTTTCTTTTTTGTTGTCTGGTTTCCGCGGGGGATACCTAGTCTCTTACATTGCTCGTGTGTGCAAGTGAACAACGACTCGATTTCACACCTTTAGTATGCTCGCCCAAATTTGACTTCGACCTCGCCAATTCGTGGAGGCTTCCGGGTGCCCACGGCGAAGAACTCGTTCGATCCGTATTTTTGGATGACAATGTAAGTACCGCCAAAAAAAAAAAAAACCCCTCCTGTAGTATTTCTGCTACAGCTCCCCTCCCAAATTTCTCAAACTATGGTCTGGCTCACACGACCCCAAAACGACTGTACAGTCGAAATCAATTTTCACATGTGGAGAGGACGGACACGTACGTTCGTGGAGGCTTGATGAAGGAGATCAAGAGCAGACCGAAGATCTCCCATCTAAGTCGTTCACCAAGCGTACCGCCGCAGAGAATGTCCTGCAAACGAAAAAGCGTTCGTCGAAAGATGGGGGCCATCGGCAGAAACGACATAAGGACCGCGGATTTAAACCATATTAATTCCTACAGAACGCCTCTTCCGCGCACATCCTATCCACCAGTGCTATCCCATTCCGCTCATGACATCCATACCTACGGCCCCTTGCTCCATATGAAGGTTTTCCCCGTGCACAAACCCGACTTTCTACACGGCCAATAAAAACGTGGCATGTGCCGTTCCGTTACTCATTTTCTCGCCAGCCGCCTTATAAACAACGAGAAAAAAAAGTTAGAGTTTATTTCTGCATCTTTTCTTTCTTCTTTCATCGTTTTTATCTTTCTGCAGAATCCAAACGATAGATAACGAAAGTCACCCATGGCCAACCACATTATGACATCCGGTTCAAATTCAAACCCACTGGACTGTTTAACAGACAATAAGAAACAACAATAATCATAATAAATAACCCACGCATAAAAAATACATTTTTTTTTAAAAAAAAAAACTTTTCCAATCTTATTTTCTGCACTTCCGCCTTCCAACCTTTCCCCCTTCTCCATCCCATCGAGTTCGTATCATCGAAACGTTTTCACCTTTCCCGTATTTTTTGGCCCGAAAACTACCCACCCACCGCGGCCCCGTTCTAACC
>QGQJ01001479.1:0-11412 GCA_003206725.1 Blastomyces emzantsi
AGGTGGAGAGGTGGATGTGAATGGTGAGGGGGATGCTGGGTCGGGCGATTTGGGGCTCTGGACGGAGCTAGGAATCTACCTTGATATGCTGGAGGAGGGCCCGCTGTGTCCGATCAATTTTGACCCGGCTGGTGACGATGGCGGCGAGGACCCTGCTGTGCGAATGCATAAGGGCCCTGATGGGCTTCGGTATCATTTATTGGATATTTGGCTGGATGAGATTGAGAAGGTTGCTGTTGTTGAGGTTGAGGGTGAGACTGAGGTAGATGGTAAAGATAATGCTGAGGGGGCGGATGATGGTGATACGGAAGAAAAGGAGAAGAAGAAACAGCTGAAACCGGGGGTGCCGATGGAGTTACTTCTTCGTCCGATTGTTAGGCTTCAGGGGAAGAGCGTTTCGAAGCTGGTCAGGAAGCGGGCCGGGGAGGTACTAGATGATGAGAGGTTGGTGGAGTGGGGGGTTCGGGAGAGGAAGAGGGATGACGATGGCGATGACGATGAGGATGAGGATGAGGATGAGGAAGGATGGGGAGGCATTGATGGGTGATTTTTTTTTTTCTTCTATTATTCTGAATAATTCATTTGCTGGTGCTTATGTGGCCTATTTTTTTCTTCTTTTATTAGACCTTTTGTAGTGTTAACTGTGACTATATAACCCCTTTGTCAACATAGAGGGGGTTAGTTATTTCACATTTCCTATCTTTATCCACCAAACAGCCCCTTGTATGAGCATGTATGGATGTCTGGTCATGTAAATAATATATACATAGCAGAGCATAAGACACATGCGAGAACGGAGCACCAGACTTGTCCTTCAACCAATGTAGTTTGGGCAGATAGATTTATTTCTCGCCCGGTTGCCCAGGGAGGGGCGGGGTGTGTGTGTGAATGGATGCCATCTCGAAGAAAAGGAAAAGGTCGCGCTGCGAAAGAAGGAAAAAGAAGTGCACGCCACGCCAATAAACCTATTGCCGTCGAGAAACGAATACTACCATCCCGTGCAACCCTTTCTTCATGCAAAAATAATTTGAAAAACCGCCTGTGTTTATCGCTAGATCTTATTCACAGGGGAGGGGAAAAGGGAATGGAAACAGTAGGATGCAGTGTACAGAATATGTATATAAGTAAAATGGAAATTGGAAAAGAAAAATAATGAAAAGGAGAAGGAGGGACGAAAGCATCTTGTTTCTAAAAGGGGTGTTTTGCTGAGAGATTGGTGGAGTGAGTATATGGGTATTGAACAGCGGTGAAAAGAAGGGGAAAAAAAGTAGCCAAGGAGGGAAAATATTATGAGAAAAGGAATGGATGGTTCTATCACAACACAACAAACAGCCATATAGAAAACTCAAACCCATAGTCTAATGCATCGCACTGAGAGACAATACAGAACAAAGGAAGTAGAAACAATGAATAAAAGGGAAAGGTATGAGGGATAAAAAAAGTTAGAAAAATCAATGAAAATCTCGGAATTTCCCTGGTCGCCCTCACTTCAAACCGCTAGTCTCATATCTGTATCCAGATTTGGATAGTACAGTTCCAAGTCCCCTATGAACCTCCGCCTGGAATGGCTCAAACGGTACGCGCTCCCCGTCAATGCTGATGTATCCATCTTTCCGGTCTCTGGGGATGATTCTGTAGGCTGTAACCTTCCGCACATTGACCTCGGGCATATCGAAGAGTGTACCATTGTCAACAGCCATCAGCATTTGGATAGCAGTCCTTCGACTGATATCGCCGTTAATTGTGATGAGGTCCATACACCCATCGTTGGGGAGTGCGGTTGGGAAGAAGTTGGAGTCCGCAGCCATGTATGCCATGTTTCCTGCGTAGAAATTTCCCAGTTTGTCGTGTGGTACCAGAGTCCAGCCTTCGGGGAGTGGATCATTTACGGTGCCATAGCGGAGGGGTGGGAGACCGACACAGCTTGATGATTCTTCATCGCGTAGTTGGTCGAAGCTTTTTCTTTCTGACCCGGCGCGGTAGTGATCTTTGATCTGTTCTTTATCATCGAGTTCAACCTTAACAGCCAGGTCGCAAGGATAGACTGTTTTCCCAAAAAGTCGTACTAGGAATCCATATGTGAAGCGCGCTTGGCCCATCCACCGGATATGTTCAGTTCCCAGGTCTGATTCAGCTATAATACCAAAGGACTGAGATAAAAACGACACTGTGCGTTTATCGCCTTGAGTTATAGAGACTAAATCAAGGGGCGTTCTCAAACCCTTGACAATCCACAGAGCGGCAAGACTGGCACTACCAGTTCCATTGAGATTCCAGCTCATTGCATTCCCTGATCCGCACGGTAAGTTAGCTACAGCAATTTTCCGCAGAGCTTCGCTCGCATTTGGTTTCTTGGCTAGGCCATTGAACACCTCGTAAGGTATACCGTCTCCTGAACAAGCAGCGACAACATCATATGCATCGACGTCAAGTTTCTCCACGATTTCGACTGCGTGTCCTCGGTAATTTGTCAATTCGGCATCGACTTGACACTTCGCGGCGGCGAAAATGGGCTCCACGTGTTTGTAGTAATACTTTGCAGCCCGACCCTTTCCACCAAAGGGGTTTATGAGGACTTTAATGCGTTTTTGCCGCTGCGCTTTGCCGTAGGCTGAGTCGAGAAGATTCTCAGTCCACGTTTCGGCTTTGGATTTCTGCTCGAGACTGACTGGATAATATACTGAACGGAGGGCGACGTCTGTCTTGGTAACTTGGTGGGCATATTTAATTGTAATATAGTCATGAGAAACCTCGGCCCAGAGGATATTGACATACGGAATAGATCGCGCCGTCGGGGTTCCTGAAGACTCTTCGAAAGAGGAGAGAAGTCAGACGGAATAAATACCGAAATTGAAAAGAAAAATTGAAGAAACCTGGGAAGCCATAAGCTTGGGAGAGTGGTAAATCATACGAGGAATGGGAACACTGCAGCAACGGCGTTGTGACTTTGACCTCAGCCCTTCATCTACAAAAAATACGTTGCCCAGTAAGTCAAACCACTGCTAAGCCATTGCTCGCAATTTCTTGGGATCCGGTTATCTGGCACCTTGGGATGCGCGTTAACTTACCAGCAACAATAACCGCATCCGCTGACAGAGTCAAGAGTGCATTTTTCCCCACGTCCAGCGTTGCGCTGCTTTCTGAGCTGGGATGGAGGACGTCCTCCACGACTGACTTTGTCCCCTTGTTGCCGGAAGGGCCTGCATCGAAAACGGTGGTGCCAACAGTCATAGCTTAATAGATCGCGCTAGCATTATGAGAGTGTTTGGCAAAGAGGGAAGTCTGTCGATAGGGATGCTCTAAACAATGAGCAATGGGGAGAAAAGGAGAGAGTGGAGGGCGGGAAGGAATCGGATGGATCGCGGTCGGCTGGCGCGAATGGCAGCGCGACAAGAAGAAAACTGATAAAAGTAGTCCACAGCCTTTCCGAGAGTACCGGCTAGAGCCCAGATTGCGCCTGTTTCAGTCTGCGATATCACTAGTCTGTAGCTCAGCCGGAAATGCTGCGGGAGCGCGGCATATATATATATATATATAAAAAAAAAATATATCCGGGGAGACACGGACACAAGCCTGACAATCCCAAGGTCTGGGGCATGGACTTGGCAAGCATGTGCTCACTGCTCAGGAACAAAAGTAGCCCGATGTTAGGGTTCCTCGCATCCGTGTGGTGATTAACCGGGCACTAACGCTGGGGGTTTGTTTGGTGATGGTTGTCCTGATTGGAAGAATAGCGCTTGGTGAAAAAAGAAAAGTGACGGAAAAAGTGGATTGTTCGGCACTTGGGGATGTCGATTATGTCATCGTGCCTAGCACTCCAGGAGTTGCCGTATGGGATGGCCACTTATTACTGCGTGCTTGTATGTGTCTTCAACAACATGCGGTGATACCTAGGTAAATTAGAACTATCGCTCGAACAGCAATCGGTTTGTTTCCTTTTTACCATCAGTACATCACAGCCAAACCGAGTTAAGGGCATGCAGACCAAGATTTCGCCGAATACTTCCCGGGAAAGAAAATTGTCGGCATTCCTGCCTGGCAGGTCAGTGTGCAGACGACGACCCGAATACACTATAAGCGATCCTGTGGCATGGAGTACTAATTAGGGCCATCTGAAAGGAACTCCCGTCTGATATCGTTATATAATTCCCCATTTTATCCTCTCTTGCTTTTGGTTTTCCTCAGTTTATCTTCCACCTGAGGATGGTATAAAAATCCCTCCCTGTTCGGAGCCTGTGGTTCTATATTCTTCCATAATAAAAAATAAAGGGGGTGAAAGAGATGAATAAGGGGGGTCGAAAATAAAAATATTAATATTAATATTCGACATTGGACAAGGATGATGTCAGTTAAATCGGAGGAAGATGGAGACACCCACGCACACTTGCACATTGTATCACGCTTCCAGAGAGGCGCACAACATTGCAGGTACAGCACCCCGGAGAAAAACGTGAGGAAAAAGGAAAACAAATAGCAATTGCCGTTAAGTAAGTAGCAAGAAAGAGAGGAAAAGAAACTAGGTAGGTACCAACAAGATTGGACAATTAAAGAAACGAAAAAATTAATAGAAGAAAACAAAGGGGAAGAAAACCGCTAGTTTAAGTGAAGAGTTGAAGCTTGACGAGAAATATAAAAAACATCCTTTTGGTCATTACTAAACAGCATTGGCCTTTAGACCTTTGAGAGACCCCAAACTCAGCGCGAGCCCTTGTGATCGACTTCGGATCCGTACAAACCCAGTAATCGGCCCGTCCTCGCCTTGTTTCTCGATGCTAAGATTTGCAAGCGCATCCTCGCCTAGAAGAACAAGAAA
The DNA here is from genome assembly GCA_003206725.1 of Blastomyces emzantsi. NCBI lineage: Eukaryota > Fungi > Ascomycota > Eurotiomycetes > Onygenales > Ajellomycetaceae > Blastomyces > Blastomyces emzantsi. The sequence continues at coordinate 4,814 of QGQJ01001479.1, forward strand.
ACAATATCATTAATTGTGGGTCCTCACGTTACTAGTACTAAAAAAAAGGGAAGGGACGAGAACAGGAAGAGATGTGACAAAAAAAAATCTTACCAAAGACGCTTCGGGCATAAAGATTTGCGCTCAGGAATTGACAGTCCCCTTCAAGTGATGCCTCTGGTGTCAAACAGCTCATGTTCGTGCTCTCCATAAGCTGGTGGAGGAACTCTCTCAGGGATTTCGCCTTGGAGTTGATATTGACTTTGTTTTCCCACTCGAATTCTGTCCACATCGTGCGGAATTGGGTTTCAGTGCAGTGAGCTGGGTGTATATAGTCCATGATATCTGCTTTAATGTCGTTCAGGATGACCACATGGGTCTCCGTAGAGCTAGCTCCATCGTAGACGACGTTTCCAAATATCACGCCAGTATCTGTCGATGAAACCTTCACGGTTGCTTGTACGTTTAGGAAATCATGCGGGCCGAGGTTCTGTGTTGTTGGGCGCTCAACGACCTTGAGGTCTCCAAGGGTTGCAAACTCTACTGACAAGTTTTGCAAGGTCTCCGTCGTTTGATTCACGAGCAGGACGTCCAAAACAATGTCAAACTGGTGAACTTTGACATACGCTTCGGCGTAGACTGGGTCGGAGAACCCAGTTAGTTGTACAACCCTACTGAGTTTGGATGATAGGTCTTCATAAGCGGAGTCACCACCAGTAGCCTTGGCAAGATCAAGTTCAATTTCGTCAGCTCCTTCTTCGGTAGATTTCTTAGCGAGCTGACGGATGGGGATTGTGTCGTCGACTTGGACAGCTGTCTTGGCTTTCTCGTCTGCTTCTTTGGCTGCGCGCTTCTTTTCTTCGACCTGAACCATAGCGCGGAACGCCTGTCTTGTATCTTCAAGGAAAGTCGTTTCCAATTCCTTGTGCTGGGCAAACTCAGCAAGAGATCGAACACATGACATGATTCTGTCCACGGAGTCCTCATCGATCGGGGCTTTGACAAATTGAGATTGGCCGACACGGATTATCGAGATCATGATGAGCATTGCCTCAGCGCGAAGAGCATTGGTGCGAGCGGAGTCTTGGGAGACTTCAGAATGTCTCATGACCAGTTTTGTCAGGGTCGATGACAAGACAGTGGCAAGGAAATAATCGCCATCGAGGATAAGCTGTCGGAGTGGGGGTTTCTGTGCTGCTTTGACAGCTTCTAATCTGGCAGCCTCACTGGACTGGCTGGTAAGCGCGCTCTCAGTAGCATATGTGCCATCTGCTAATACCTTTCTCGAGCCTGTTGGAGCAGATGGTTTGGAATGGCCGTTCACTTGGTCCTTAGGCGGACCGTTTTCCTCGGGAACGTCGTCGAGCAAGCGTTGCTCAGAAGCCAAAATCGGAATTTCTCCAAGGCTAGCCCTAATGCGCTTCCAGGCTTCTCTAATATCGTTGGCTTCAAGCGAGTATTCTCCAATTACCCACAGAACCCCCCGGTAGACCTTGCCTGCCCGTACCTCGCTGAGTGTGGACACAAGACGCTCGATAATGGACGCTCGCAGTTTAGGGAACTTCTCAACTACTTCCTTGACGAAAGAGATCACATCGACAGCAGAATTGTTGTTAAAATCAGCGATGAAGTCCATGAGAAGATCGACGACGCTGGCTGCAATTTCGGAAAATTTAATCGCGCACTGATGTATCGATTGGATAAGCAGTTGTCGGTATTCGTTGTTCTGTAGTGTGTTAGTTAAACCGCGATACTCAATTCGAAATATGAGTTAAAAGTTGATCGTCACTACCTTTTCATATTGTTCGTCAACTGTTTTAGCCAGTTCCTTCTTCAAGAGCATGACGATTTCTTCGACGTTTTTGCTAGACACCATTTCCATTGCAATGCCCAATGCTTTCCGACGAACATCGATATCTGGACTTGATAGAACTCGCAGAATTTCCATTGTGAGATCATCTAGAACGCCTTCATTCCGTATCCGCAGCTGGTCGACTCTGCCGAGCACAATCAGCTTCACATTGTTGTCAGCCTCTTTGATGCTTAACTCGATCAACTTCGAGGCAGCTGCCTTGACCGCTACCGGATTGCTCGTGAGTGCCGTGAGCGATGTTGCTGCTTCATAAACAACGGTACTAGCCCCTGCATCCAAGAGATCGAAAATCAGTCGGAGATATTTGGCCTATATAATTTATTAGTCCACGAAAATTCCCAATAAAAGGGGGGCACCAACCTTGTTCTGGGTATTTTGGATGGCATCCTTTCTGATAAATTCCAGTTCGACGAGCTGAAGCAATTCATCTGCGTTTGGTACACTGTCAAATGTAGAGTTAAGATACTCTAGTGCCTTTTGATGGCTGACAGTAAGGAGCGCGGCAAAAGCGTTGCGTTTGCAGGTGTGGTCAGTCTCTGATGCCAAAAACGTCTGGATGAGTTCTGGAGCGTCGGGGATCAGAGACTCGGAGTGTTGGAATATGGAGGCAACCGCCCAAACAGCATTTTTCCGCACGTATGCGTGTCGATGATCTAAGCAGGAACGCGTGGAGGACAGGAGTGGTTCAAGGAGTTCGGGTTCTTTAAGTTTGCACAGGAATCGGAGCGTGTTGCCGCGGATATATTCGTTAGGATGCTGTAGGTCATTCCGGATGCCGTTACTATGCAGGGTAGTCATTTATTAATATCCTATACCAATTGATGTGAAGTATGTCCCAATATCATACCAGACTAAGATCATCTCCTGCTTCAATTTGCCATTGCTATCCAGCTTCGGGCAGATCTCGTAGTAGAAGTAGAGTAATTTCTTCAGCGCCTTGCTCCTGGATGGCATGACGAAGCGAATGATATGCATAAGAAGTTGCGGCATTGGGTCTCCGTTCAACATCACAATCAATATCCGTCTCATGGTGTCCATTTTGGATTCATCCGTTCCTTTCTCCAGCTGCGTCTTGAGGTCTTGCAGGGTAGGCTGGTCAGCAGTATTGTCCTGATGCACCAAGCTGTACGCGTTTTCCAAATACGACGCCATTTTTGTTATTCTCCGCTGCGGCTTGCTAATCGATAGAAAATCAGGCTGGAAAGGCGGTCTCTATATAAACGGACCAAGTCGGGGTGAGGCTGGCGGGGAGAATGTCAGCTGGGCGTTCCCGTTAGTTCTAGGTTGGAGGCACAGGAGAACATACGGCGATGAGTTGGCGAAGTAGAAGATATATAGGAAATCGTGACGATGTGCCTGGTCCCCGCCTTAGTCCGAACAATCATCTGCGCCGGTGCAGGGCAATTGGAGGAGAGTGGATATGGGAACTGATATATCTTCGCGGTGCTGGGTCAATGTCCACCCTGTCCATTTGGAAGAAGGTTGCCGCAACGGGGCCAGTGTGTGAATGACTAAGCAGGCTTCACCACTTTGGTCGAAGCTCCTCCTCTGCGGGCCGGGTAAAACTGAACTGAGCAACTGCATACCAGATAACACTGGGCTTTTGCTAGAGCAAAAGACTGGAGCGAATATGGCAAACTCGAATGAGACATTCTACGTTCGCTACTAGTAAGGATACTCTCTATGGCCCAGGTCTCCTCAGCTGCTGACAATCCACGTACAGCTCAGGTCATTCTGGGCGGTTTGGACATGAGTTCCTAGGTAAGAAAAGCTACACAGCTTCGCTGGCGACCTACCATTTACTTACATAGTCACTAGAATTCGATTTTCGATCTCTCGGAGACGGCCGCAGCGCGTCTGCCCGGTATGCGAACAACTCCAACTATCGAAATGACTCCCTGATTCGCAAAGAGAGTATGTTCGGATTTTCTCCCCACCTTAATCGGAAACCCAGCTAAGCAAGCCATAACAGTGTGCGTCAGCGCCCTGATGATCGCTGAAATCAAGCGCATTATCAAAGAAAGCGAAATCATGAAGTACGACAGACAAAACCGCTCCCAAGAAGTGCTTTGCCTTTGATTTCTAACTACTATGCAGGGAAGATGATTCGAAATGGCCCCAGAAGAACAAGGATGGACGACAGGAGCTTGAAATTAGGCTGGGGAATGAGCATATTTCATTTGAGGTAATGAAGCCTATAGTACAACGGTTGCGACCCCATGAACACAAACCAGTGTGTTTACTAACTGCGATCAGACCGCGAAAATAGGATCCCTCGTCGATGTCACCGAGTCGGCCGACCCCGAAGGATTGCGGGTATTCTACTATCTTGTCCAGGACCTCAAGGCTCTGGTATTCTCACTGATCTCCTTACATTTCAAGGCAAGTGGATACAAACTTTCTCTTCCAAGAAATATATGGGCTAATTTGTTTACAGATCAAACCTATTTAAATGTTTCTAAGTGGCAAAGGGTGCGGAACTCACAGAAGGAAAAAAAGAAAAATTGAACGGCATGATCTTTCTTATTTATTTTGTTCGGCTGGGTACTGGCGTTGAAATTGTGTGAGGGATCGACCGTTGTTCTTTTTTAATATATTTAAGGCTTTCTTTGTAAATTAAACCTCCAAAGATGAAGCAAAATTGATTATGACTGGTATTTTCATGAAGCACACGCTGCTGCTCTTAACTAATCTGGCCAGCATACCTCTGGGCCGAAAGTGTAATTTGTTTGCTGTAGAAATATGAAGCTGAGCACGCCTTTTGATAACCTTAATGTTTCCCCGCGATCGCATGGCCCTAGCCAGTCTGGGCAATCTTCGCTCGATCCCGTGGTCTCGGCAACAACCAACTCACTGCTGCTGCTTGCTTGCTTGCTGCGTCAACTCCAGACCTAGTACGACATGCTCTCAACGCACAACTGGCGTCGTTGCTGAAATCCAATTCTATCTCCTCACTCTCTGCACTTTTTTGCTACTGGGTAGTCAGCCTTGATCCGGATGCTGTATTGTTTCTACCCGATGCGTTCTTTTTAATGCCTTCTTCGATCTTGTGATCAATATTTTATTTTATCCCCCATGCCGACTCCTAGCACTAATCCTCAGTCGACGTCCACCTTGTATCCCGTCGACGCCTCAGTATCTTCACATACCAGCTGTCCCCCGGAGACTGACAGGATCGCCACCTGGAGAGCACCGTCGGAGGAGCGCATTGTGTCCAATGCTGACGATGATGCAACTCCAGCCACCATACCACGCCCGGCGCAGGCGCAAGTAGACCTGCCGCTAAATGCACATTCGCAGATTGCCCCTTCCCACCCCCGGGGCATCGAGATATCCCCGCAGCCATCTTCCCAGAAAATGGATTCGACAGACGATGATGTTGGGATGGAGTCGCCAAGCCCCGCGGCCAGCGTGTCGTCGACTGAGGGCGCTTCTTCGGCCCAGACCTACCCAACTTCACCCTCCTCATCCAGCACAATCCCATCCATGGACTACGATTATTCCAATGTTAGAGTACGTAGAACTCTCCTTAAACTCCTTTTTTGATGCCTCAGCTAAACTGTATAATTTTCAAAAGCTCCTCCCCAGTCACTGTTCGTCTTTTCTCAGAGCCGGCAGCAAATTCGTCGGAACACAGCAATCAGACCGCCAGGTATATAATGTGGACGTTGAAATCAAACACGTTGATATGGCAGAATCATATCTGTGTGGATACCTCCGAATTCAAGGTATGTCCTGGTGTCGAAGCTTCCAAGATTACTTGACTTGAGCGATATCTAACCCGAGCTCCCGAAACTCTAGGACTTACCGAAGACCACCCAACCCTCACCACCTACTTCGAAGCAGAAATAATCGGCACAAAATACACGTTCCTAACTAAACATCAGTCGTGGGGTGCTACTGATAAAACTGACCTGAATCACTGGGCCCGATTCCCCTCCTGGCGACCGCTAGCAAGGTCGGCTAGGAAGTCGGAATTCACATATAAGAATTTCATGCAACATCCGGACATCTTCATGAGGTGGAAAGAGTATTTCCTAGTACCCGACCACCGCGTTAAAACCATCTCAGGCGCGAGTTTTGAGGGATTTTACTATATCTGTTTTAATCAAGTGGAAGGGACGGTCAGTGGGATATACTTCCACGCAAAGAGTGAGAAGTACGTACTTTTTGTTTCAGTATATATATATTTTTATATATTTTTCATGCCCCGGAAATTTGCAAATAGAGGCAAGACCTGATCAGCAAGTTTGCTAACTACGATGTTTTCTTTTTGTTTTCTACAGGTACCAGCAGCTTGAGCTTAAGCACGTGGATAACAAGGGGTGTTTTGGGGCCATCGAATTCCGCTAGCTCAGTGCCGAATTTTTATGTGTATCTGGCCCGATACGGCTGATTTTCGGGATGATGCATGAACTATGCATCTTTTTTAGCTCCAATGTTTGTCTAACTCCCTAGTTTTAGCCATGCCTTGTGCTAGTTCATTCATCGTCGACATTGAGCTACCCGTTCGATTAACATGATCGCCTTACCCGTCTTTGGGCTGGCTTGGCCGATATCATCGCCAAATCTTTGTCAAGGGAGTAGGTGTCCGAGGGGTGGCGCAACTACTGCTTTTGCATTACTTTTTTCTTTCATGACTATACCATTCTTCCCCTTATTGCTGTCCTCATTTTTAAAACCTTTATTGCTATTTAGTGCCATCGTTGATGTTTCGGTCCTTTCTTCACCTTTCGTGGTTTTCTTC
>QGQJ01001480.1:0-14463 GCA_003206725.1 Blastomyces emzantsi
AATGCAAGAAGATATTTATATTACACATTAGTCTTCAATATTACAGATGAAATAGATCATTTAGAATTCTATAGGTAATTTGTAAAGCTGTTGTTGAGCGTAATAATCCATTTTAGAATGAGAAATAAATAATATGATATAGTGGAATTACTGGAAGAAGTAGTGGCATTAGCACCAAATTGTGTTTGCCCGAGCGTTTGGTGGGTGATTGATTACGTTAAGCAATCGCAGGCCAGCTGCAACGTCCGCCACCATTTAGCTCAGTTTGCCCAAAAGGAGGATGTATTATAGAAAGAAAAAAGGGAGAACGTAACGAAGAGAGAAATAGGTATGTTATATATTATAAAAAAAAGCCAATGCCATCCCGCAAAACCCCTTATTATATAATCCCGCTGAAATCCATCACCCTTGGGCCTCAAAAATCAACTATACTTATCGATAACGCCAAAGCCCAAACCCCCTCCAAAGAGTCCAGATATACCTTGTACTGTACATGTATAAGCTCTAAAGTACCTGTTTATAACGATATTCCCTCGAGGTCCCGCGCGATAACCGCCATCTGTGCCCTCTTTGCAGCCTCTGCAACGAGGTTGAAATCCTTTAGGAATGCCGCTGTCCCCTGTGCATCACGGTGTGAGGTGTGCTGCGATGCGACTTGGTGCCCTCGTTGCTGAGAGGTTGTATTGGCCGGAGCTGTATTGTTTGTGTGGTGGAAGCTTGTCGAAGAGGAGTGTACTTCGTCATGTTGGTAAGGCTGGAGGGAATGCTGCTGCTGGGAGGCCATTGGGATAGAGCTTGTGAGATTCAACCGCAAAAGGGGGTGTTATGAAGAATGTTGAGTTGCGCCGGAAAAGGTAGCTTTAGCAGGTGACTCGTTTTATGACGCCGTAAGCAGCAGATATCCAGAGGCCAGCAAAAAGATCGCTGGTCAACGTACTCGAGCTATTCAGCATTTGAGTTTAGGTTGGTGGGAAGGGATGTCAAGGAAGCGCGCGTGTAGGAGGGGTGAATGTGATCACTACTAGGTGGGGCCAGCTTGGATGCTCCCTGGTCGTTATCTCAGCTACAGCAACTCTAGGCTACATACTCTGCGAAATATGGGAGGCGTAGGGCGTAGCGATTAGGCAGGAGATCAGAGTTGTGAGCGGGGATACCGAAGAGGAAGACGTGGTGTTGGAGAGAGATGGGGAAGAGAGGAGGATGAGGGGAGCAGGAGAAACGGGCAGCTGGGGATAAGTTACCAGTGAGCGTGGGCGGTACAGATCATAACAACGCCAAGAGTGATTCTGTCACACTGTTTGCTTCACTTTGGCGGTAAAACTGCCGGATCAGATATATCTCCGGAATTATTACCACGCAATACAGCCTCGGCCCGCGTTAGTTACGGCCATGGCGTCATACAATCCGGGGCATGCGGCTAGTGTGACACGTGATTACTTTATTTTGCGTTCCCTTTAAGAGGCAATATCAGACTTCTAGGTCTCTCTAGTTATCTGTGGACAGGCTGGGAGAACACATATGTGAGCATTGGTCATCAGCAGTGCTAAGAAGGACATATTTGGCCATAAAGAAACATGAATATATTCGGAAAAGGGCTGCCCGAAACAGCTGGAGATTTTATTTGTCTTGATTCGACGCAACTATGATTCCTCATCGATCTGCTCATAAACTAACTAGAAATTCTACCTTTGGTAAACAGGTTGTTTTTCTTCTTTGGGAGTGGACTGTCCTCAGAACCGGCGGAGGGTGATATTTGGCTATGAATCAAGAGAGAGGATCTATGGATATCTAACGAACACAAGAGAGGGAATATGAAAAGGAAGCAAAAGGAATTCAAGCTGAAGTGGTCCGCTACCATGGACCTGCCATATACAACCTTCTCCCGACCTCTTTTATATCCCCATGGATCACCCACTGATCATGCTTTATCACATGTCTCGCAAAATCTCATCCAGGACCTGTTCAAGAGTATCGTTGTTGCTGCTGGTGTCGTGCCCATCGAATATGTCAGACATTTTGACATCACCATCCACATCTCGCTCGTGTTTGGCAGAATGGCGGTTTTCATGTTCGAGAAAGGGAAGAACATATCGCCCGTTGCATTGGAATTGGGATTGGGCCTGAGATTGCGATTGCGATTGGATGTCCACGGCATTATTTCGCTGGGGTTCGAGAAGATCATTGAGAAATGAAAACCATTTCGCAAAACCGCCGCTGCGATTGCTAGCCTCAAATAAAATATACGGAACGAAGCAATATTCATTCAATAATTGTACCGGGCATTGTAATCGGTTTGTTGGGATTGCCCGAAGATGTGGCATGAAGGATGCGCTGATGTGTGATCGTATTCGAGCTTTGGGCTAAATTCGCCTTCAAAAAATGGATGAAAAATGAGGCAAGGAGGTATTTAAATTGAACATATCTCTTTTCTTTTTTGGTAGTTATTATTAGGAGAATAAGTTTTCAAATTATCTGTACATTGCCACGACGTACTTATATCGGTTCCACCGGTGGAAGCGGCTCTGGGTCGCGGGGAGAGTTTTATAGGCCATGTGCGAGGAAATTCCCCAAGGTTCGTTTCCTGGGTTCTACCATGATGTTTTGTTGCTACAAGCTTTTTCTCCCACTGATGCTGAATTTTGAATAAGAGGCCCTTTCTCGTGTTATTCGATCTTTTGCTCGCCTGGATAATTTCCTGAAGACCATACATAACCTTTCAATATCTTGTATTGAGATCCTCAACATGTCAACTAATAAAGATAACTTTATTCTTTGTCTGGCCTCGCAATTATTTAACTTCTTTCAAGGCGAACCTGCAAGCGAGGTGATCCTTTTTCTTGTGGTAGAGATTTGTGTTTCATAGCTCAAAACATACCCATCGATTGTTCAATGCCGTTTCCTTCTAGGGAGCTTTCTAGTACCCTGACAAAATTCAGGAACAAAGAATAGGGCCAGAAGCTCAGTAAATATACAAGGCTAGTACCCTGAATGTCACCTTCGTCGAAATTAACAAAATGGAACATCCCTTCAGAGCTGCAAAATCCTTTTATATATCACTATCTCGGGTATGTAATGTACCTAAATACAATCTCTTAGTTTATTGTTCGGCTAAATATGTTAAGGAGATCAATCATTGTATGAAGGCAAACCATGTTTCGGATTTCACAACGCCTTTGTTAATTAGCCGCTATAGTAATGAGAAAATAATGAGACTCAACTATGGACGATATGGCCTTCAACCAACCAAGGATATATTTGCGGGTGTTTTGAGTGGCTTCCAGAATACGTTACGCCCGATAAGGACACACACCCAGGATGTCAAACGCTCTTTTAAAATCAGGATTTATCAACAGCCACGCTGCTGTGCACTATGTGTATCACATGAAGAGAATGGTAGACCTTCGCAAGCCCTTACGGGCTTCATATTTTCAACTTCTCTACGGCTCTGCCATGAGATTGTAAGTCCTCTGAGTGAGGCTGATATGGGGATGGCACGATCAGCCACATCACTGTCGTTTCCCCCTTGCCGTTTGCTAAATGAAAGTTAGTAGGCCACAGGCAGCTCCCGTAGAAAGTATGTGAAACCTTTAACTTCCTAGGAAGAATAAGATTTCCGGGGAGATTCCCAGTAGCCAATCCATAAGCACTAATGGGGGATTCAAACAATTGCATTTTCGTTGACAACTGTGGTTGTAGTACAAAGCGTTCGCTGCCTTGCGTATCCGGCTCCTTTGTCATGTAAGCACTTATCCGGAGCAAAGAAAATGGCATTCGTAGAATATCGCGCACGGAACAATCCCAACATCGAACTTCAGCCCATATAATTATCAAAAGGCCTCATTCTGCCAGTCTCCCTTTATCTTCCTTGTCACCTTCAAAACATGGATACTATCGTCGTGCCACCCCCGTCTCAACTCTTCTTGGAAGTAAACTACCCCCGAACAGATATTGACTCCATTGAAACCTTTGATTTTTGCGTGCATGTCTGCTGGCGGCCTCTAAGTGGAGAATATATAGTATTAGAAGTCATGGGAGGTATGTATATAATTGTCTACTTGCCCTCTTAGAAGCTTGGATTCTTCATTGCCCATCGCGCATCCTGACCTCTACCCTCATCCTCGCATCCCGTCCTGTTGGTGAATCCAACGTCGTCAAAAATTTCTTTGCATAGGTCAAGAACAAATGCTTTCGAAAAATATCCAACTGTGCACAAACCCACCAGTTATATCATGCGATGAACTTCATGCCTAACTACCGTATTCCCCTCGAGAAACAAAACGACGAATCCCGAATGCGAAGCAGTGGCATCCGACCCATACTTCATGATGGGCTGATTTCATGAATATCTTTTGCGAGCGATTGATGGGTATCGCGGATAGCGAGATATCCCCCCCATTTTTTTTTTAAATTAGCCGACAGGGTAACACGGCCGAAGTCCTAGGCGTAGAACGGTGCAGAGATCCCATCCACCCGAGCACCGACAATGTATCTGATGCGGCTCTTTATCTTTTGGCATTCGAAGAGTTATGCGTCTGGTAACGATGGATACATGTACGAAATTTATGGAGGTTTGAACTACTATGCATAAAATGGCGCTAAACAGAGGAAAATCTGGGAAAGGAAATTGAATAAATATCAATCTTTTTCCACAGATCCTTCGATAACGAAGTTTCATCACCTAACGCGAGATGCAAGCTCGCTTTCTTGATGCTTTAATGAGCCGGGCGACACGTAGAAATTGCACCCCGATGAGCACTGTTCGTGTGGCCGCTGGTAAGATATTGATGATAATTTGTCATCATTGCCCATATCTTGACTGGGTGAAAAGAGGCAAAACGTTCCAGTGTCCGGAGAGGAATTGAAAGCAAAACAGGAAATACCCGGGTACTTCGTCAGCCTCAGGTGTATATCCAGAGCGAAAACCTGTGTACGTAATGGTGTGACTCATACTTTGAAGCAGCATACTTGATCTACTGCGCAGATTGATCATGTCGGGTTTGATAAATCAAGTATCTCCATAGCGAATGTATGTATATGGCGCCAGAGGTAATTTTGGAAACTTCTAGCTTTGACAGGCGACATACCGATTGGTGCGGCAGGGTGGTGAATGTGTCATCAACAAGTAAAGACTTGATTTATCTAGACCACTTGATAATATCCGTTGGAACACGCCTTTCAAAATTTGAGGCTGGCAAAACTCAAAGGTGCCCACTCGACCAGCACCAGCGGGTATACAGGGCATGCGTTGCCCGGTTTCGAACGTACATGATAGTCAGGCGGTTTTCATGATGTTGTTTCCGTCGCTCGGGACGTTTTTCATGACTTCATTTCCATCTTCAGCATCAAGTCGGATTGGAAGACTGCTGATAGCTGCATTCATATGTGTTCATATTTGTACCCAAGATGTAAGGCTTATCGGTCGGTTGGGCAGGATCGTTATTTCGTTGAGCATCTTAATGAAACACCGCAGCACAAGTGGCCACGAAGATGTAAAGATAAGAAGAGGGGTGGTAGGCATAGCCACCCCACCTTCATTTCTGATGGCTGCTAGATTCTCCTTGGAAATACATAGGGCCAAGAAATCAGAAATCAGAGGGGAGCTGTCCGCTACCGGCCATCTAGTCATTGGTCACCCGCTATCGACAGCTGTATGGCTTCTAAGCCTCAGCAGGTTAAGCTCTGGCACCAAACGAATAGTAACTTGAGATATTTTCACGATTCAGAGTAGACCAGACACCACAAATGGCCAGGTTTTCATGTTGGATGTTGGGCGCTTTGCTCCTTCAGTTTGCACAGAGCTTTGTTCGAATGTTGCAAACATCACAAGACGATCGAAAATGAATATTTTGGGCGGGCGGTTATGTTAAAAACCCCGCCATTCGTCGGATTAGTCAGAAAGAAACACGGGTACGAAGGAAAGCCCTGATCCAGCGAAAGGTGGAGCGTGTGAGAAGACACTCGAGCCTGCTAGGCCGGTAATTTGCCATGCGGCGCCGTTTGTTGACATGGGTGCTGGAGGCATTAAAACCAGGGTTCGAGGCAGGTGGGAAAGGCTGCCTTCATTGTTCAAATGGAAGAAAAGTCAATGGCTCCGGACACAAAATATTTGATTTTGCCTCCTTAAACCAGTAGATTTTGAATTTTCCGCTTCACCAAAAATTCAGCCGCATACCCAAAACCCTGCTGATCTCAATTCGGCAATTTTTAAGAATATTCGATGCCTCGAGAAGCTTAGCATGAATCGTCAAAATTTCTTTAATGGGAATGGTGACATATCAGAGCAATATGTGAGCCATACGCTGGTTCCAGCGTTGGCATTCTTGGAAATCATGGGTGCTGAATTGGGAGGATGATAGCGTCGTGTGGACCTGCTCACGATGGAACATGCATAGATTAACTGACGAACCAATAAAATCGACCTTGAGCTGCAAGGCTGAGGACGAGGAAGCGAGCATGGATAAAAAGTCAGTTGAAATACACCAAGGTTGAAGGGGAATTTTCGTCGAGATAAACACAGGCACTTAGAGCGCGAGCAGACTTTATCTGCTTCCAAGGAAATAGAGATTCGAAGCCGTTCTGCTGATAGGGAGCTTAATGCAGGAAATAATGGTTTCATGGCCTCCAGCACATGCGAAGCTAATCGACGGGAGCAGGTTACAGTGGAATGTGGGAAGATCAGTTTATTAATCTGGCCAGGAAAGGTTGTGAATGATTTGCAATAGAGTCATTCCTTTAATTTGTTGACTGGTGGCGTCTTCAAGTTAAAGTATGACACGGAAACCTGGGCCACAGAGTGGGCCAATGTAGATAGTTCATGCAAAGCATGCAGATGCTGCATGTTTCGCAAGGGAGACACATGCTCTGCTAATTGGAATATTCTGGGCCGAATCTCGAACCTTCTCAGCAAGTGAGTCGTCGAGTTGCTGCACGGAGTGGACTGGGGTGCATCGAGAAGGAATTCTTTCTAGTGATTCTGAGCAGGCCAATTACTGGAACTCAGCAGCTGTTCCCCGCACAGGGCATACTTGGAACGTCGGCCCTTGTAAAGCCTTTCCTTCTCGTATTGGGAATGTCTAAGGTGGCTGGCCTGCAGGCCACCTTGACACGGGTAGGCAGCTGGATCACTAGACAGCCAGCTTCTTGGGATGCGGGGTGGAGGGGTAAAGGGGGACTAGGGGAGAGGAATGTGTTATTTCACCCCGCAATTGTCCATCAAGATGGCCCCATGCTTTTTGGCACTAAGCCGGACTACTCCACTGCCAGTGGAACACAGAATCCCGCTGACATGATCACTGCCGCAACATGCGCAACTCACCAATTGGGGAACTTGGTCTTGATCTCACCGAGGGAGCTCCAGCAGACGAGGGTTGTGGCGAGCGGAAAGGTTTCTGTCGTCGAAGCGCAATTGGTCCACTCTGGTGGCTGTTCGCGATCGAGAGCGTCTCTAGCTTGAATATCAGATCCCAAAAGGGCGAATGCACGGATAGAACCCTGGGAAACAGGACAGGATGAAGATAGTTTCTCGGATGAAGCACGATGGACCACATGCGCAGTAGTTAACTAGGTCCGGCCAGGAACCAAACCAAACACGCTTCACGATAGTTCCCACCATTGGCCATTCTTGGGGCCAAGCGACGGTAAGAGAACAAGCAAGGGAAGCAGAGAAAAGTGGATCGTTGAACTGGAAGAGAGGGAGACAAAGGATGACGAAGAGTCGTCAACAATGGCGATGGCAATTTTGGTGTTTCACTGCTGCAGAGCCGCAACGCAGAGCCGCAACGCAGAGCCGCATCTCCCGTCATGTTTTTATTTTTATTTTTTGTTTTGTTTTGGTTGCGGTTGAAGGCAAAAAGTCACACCAAGGAGCCGCACCAAGACCAAGGGCGCCGTATTTCCTCCAGGATATGCAACAACGCCAATGAGACGGCGGGGAACTTTGCCTGCAGTCTATTGGCTGGGAGGTTGTATGGCGTAAATTAAGGGTTGGAATCCAACCCGTTTTCGGAGTCCAACACATCAGATCACCTCCCTGGCTGCGATGTCAGAGCTGAATATACGACAACTTTCCAATCGGTTGTACCCACTGGAATCTCTTTAAAACAAACATTTCGGCAGCTCAAGGACACGCGACTTCATACGGCCCTCAATTTATGCGGTAAATCGAGCTAGAATGAGTTAGCTCGCCTAGATCGGACCTAGGAACCAGAGGGATACTAGGCAGTCATTTATTATTAACGGATGAGCCACTCCGCCCACATGCGCCCGTCAGAATCCGCGCAAGGGCCTGCAGTCATGGGTCTTCTAATCCCGATCATCCAGGGAGTTGTCGAGTTAAGCGGCTCAAACGCAGCACTCGTCTGCTGCTACAGTGTGTGTTCCCAGGAACAAGTCCCCACCGCACTAGTTAACTGACGTCGATCGCCTCTTTTCCAGGTCTTTTTCTTTATCCCACTTCATGGTCTTGGTCAACGCTTCGCCACACATACGGTTAGGGCCTTTGAAACAGGCACTTGGAACTTCCTGGTGACCAGATTCTGGGAACTTTAAAACAAAAAATATGTTGCTAGGACCGGCCAGTTGTGTGGTCATAGCGACAACCTTGGAACAAGCTGATGTGGATTCCTTAACCATGCTGCGGAGTGCTCTTTGGAAGTCTCACTCATACTAATTTCTCGCAGAGCCTCATCTAGCGGGAAAGTGTTCACACAATCGCCCAGGACTGATCAGCTTGAATCCGTCAGGAAGAATTGACAAATAAAAGTGTCGGAAATTGGCCCTCTCGTACTACTGCGACTGTCATAATAATTTCCAGCCTTATGTGGCCCCCGTCACGTTTACGATCTTTTTGAGGTGAGGTGCCACCTTCAAATGGTGATTATCCGTCATTCGGAATTTCAGCCTCATCAGTAGAATAATATAAATCCGCCACTGCACTTGTTTCCTGTTGGAGCTTCCGGCAGTGACTTGCACCTTTTTATTTTCCTTCTCTTCCAGTTCTCTCTGTATACTACTCCCCTGACTAGCGGTTCCACTGTTGTTGGCACAACCGGTTGATCAGGGTGAAAAAGTATTGCTTCAGTATGCTCATATAATTGAAAATTTCATCCTTTTTGGGTCCAAGGGGGCTATCGTGCTGGGAAGCAACATTATCTCGTTGGCCCTTTTTATCCTTTTCATCTATTTGATACACACGGGCCGCTGCTCCCCCCTTTGTGCCCTTGGACCTTGTCTACTTATATCATGCCGACCACTACGATTGATGATATCCCTTTTGATTTATGGTATTCAATTGCCTCTTGTCTCGACCCTCAAGATTACATCAACCTGAGCTTTACCAACCGGAAATTGTATTCTCTGCTGAAAAACGATTTTACAGCGCGGAACGCAGTACAAGTGAGTTCACAACATCGAGCGATAAATACATATATATACCACACTTATTCCAGGATTAGTATAGACTGACACATCCACAAAGCTTTCTATCTCCCATACAAGAGAGGGAAAATTAGCCTTAGAGGGAAAGATCACCTATATTGAGGCCCTTAGGAGAGCGTATGACGTACGTGAGGCCGTGGCTAATGCACAACCTTACTCAGCATGTTTGATCGCGTATGGGGAAGCATTTCTGTTTAACCAAGGCGTATTATGTTATTTGGATAGGGGCGAAATCCGCACGCTGGATGTGCATGGAGCTGCTCGAGAAGAGCAAGTCGTCAATATTGGGGCTGTGTTACGACGAGCCTGCACGGTGTCGCCCGATTTTAGCCAAGAGGTAGAATTCTCGCTTTTAAATTATAGCGACGGCATCGTTGCAGGCTTGTGCGAGATGGAAGGGCTTCAAGCGTGGCTAATTGTCCTTGACATTCGCGCGAAATGTACTCGAAAAAATGGTAGGCTGCTTCTCCTGCAGCAGCTGGAATCCTCCCGAAGAATATTTGTCCGCCACAATGAGAAGGTCTTGTTTTACGGGACTCATTCTGAATTCGCAGGGCATGGCCATCACGAGTGGGTCATTCATGGTTGGGACTTGACACAAAGGAAACCCTTAGCGGAGCGACCCGTGCAACTGGAGAATTTCGTCGGATCTGAAATCGGGTCTTCAATATGCTTTGAAATACATGACAACCACTTTTACGCTATTTCAAACGAAACCGGTTTTGAAGACGAAGAAATCGATTGGACTTCGTACTATATTTGCCTTCGGTTTCCGGTAGAAACCCCTCACAGTGTCGAATGGCGTCGGTTGTGGCGTCGACAACATCGCGAAGGTCCGATCCACGACACGTGGACAAACATC
This sequence comes from Blastomyces emzantsi, assembly GCA_003206725.1. Taxonomy (NCBI): domain Eukaryota; kingdom Fungi; phylum Ascomycota; class Eurotiomycetes; order Onygenales; family Ajellomycetaceae; genus Blastomyces; species Blastomyces emzantsi. The sequence continues at coordinate 10,298 of QGQJ01001480.1, forward strand.
TCTCTTCGAACGGACGACGCAACAAATCAACTCTTGATTGTTGAGAGTCGAAGAGAATGGCGCCGTGCTGGCAGTGAGCACTATAGGACATATTATATGCAACCCCTTTCGTGCTTCAAAGCAGATCCTGCGGACAAGAAGGACGGCGTGGGTCAGGTGAAGGACTGGCAAACAGGAAGCGAATCCCATTCGAGCCATGGGTCCCCCAGTCCTGGATTTCCTGGATATTTACCAGTTCCTATTCTACCAAATGATCCATTAGCTTTAGCTCTCGATGACCGCAATAAGCCCAATTATGAGCCTCCCAAAAAACGCCTCCGCCAATATTACCACCCGGAATATGATGACCACGAAATTTCTTCGTCCAACCGCAGAGACTTCATTCTTGCAAAGACAAAATATCGAACGTACAATCATTGTGCATCAGCTTTTATTGACCTGGTCAATGACAATTCCCAATCAAATCAATCGAGTGACCACTTACGGCTTCGTATAGGTTCTCGGAAGCGCAAATGTCCTATTGGCGAGGACGGCCTTTTGTATCCGTCAGAACTTGATGAGAACAACAAACCGATACCAGACAGTGATGAACGTTTTGAATCTCGTGGCATCAAGCTGTGGCCGCCTCTTGATTCCCACCCTGAACTTCTGTCGCTGCTCTGCCCTCCCAAGAGATGCGGGAATGTAGAGGCTGCCTCCGATGAAGGGTCTATCATTTACTCGACAGATCCTTCCACACCTGATGGTAGACGGCCAATAATTTTAATCAGTTTCGATCCCACAATACAGTTCGACAACGTAAGACGGCTCTCCGTGAAGCTAACTGTGGAAAAGTCATCCCTCCCGGTTGAGATTGACAGGGAAGATACAAGACTTAGCAAAGGAAAACGAAAAGCTAGCACTGATATTGAAAACAATAGATTGTCTCCTGGGCAATTCACGTCATCCGCGCCGCTTCCTATTCCCTGGTTCAGGACGGAGGAAGCGATGTATTTGCATATTAACCGGAGTTACTGGCTGCGCTGATATGGTAATAGCCGGCCTGTTTGTTCTATCCTTTATGTTCAACATTTCATTCCTCGCTCTGCCTGCCGTTTATGCCAGCCTGTTAGTTTCTGTTATTGTGGGGATTTCTGCTTTTGGGCTCCCGGCGTTCTCTAGACTTGGCTTTTGTATCTTTGAACCCCTGTTAATGCACAGGGGCAGGCAACTTTTAGTCGCTTCCCTCCTTCTTCTTCTTCTACCCTCTGTTTAATAGTAAATCTACTCCTAATATATATATCCTTGGCTAAACTAACTCCCTGGCTCTTCGAAACCGTTCAAATAGACACATTGATAGTTATGAGAGCAACTAACATATGTATGATGCTGACCAATGAACATTCAAAGGGCAATGATCCCATTTTTTCCCCCTGGAACTGCTAAAATTGGCGGATTGGGTAGCTTTATTAAGTTTAAGTGAAGCAATATTGTTTTAAGCACCGGATGAATGCGCCGCGACCTCAAGAGAGGTTTGTCATATCAATAGTTAGAACGCCAGGAAAAAAATGAAGTCGACTACCGAAAAACTTTCAGAGAAATCACAATTACCAAAATTTAACTACTACCGCAACGTATGGAAATTCCTATTCAAGGCTCTTTTCTGGCATCCAACAACACAAAACGCATTTTTGGATCGTCAAAATAACCTCTGACGCGCATGAGCTCAAGTGCCGCGATATCACATGACCTGCCAAAGCTTCTGCTGAGTCATCAGAAATCCCACCACCCCGCCAGCTAGACCTTCCGATGTAGCTATGACTCTATATCCATGGATCGCATTCCCGAGGTCAATCCCTTTTACAATTCCAATTGCAAAGCTATTTGTTCCCAGTCATTTCAATCGTATACTTCACCGCCGCAAATCCTTCACAATGGCTCCAGTCACTCTTCACCTCCGTGCGGAGGACAAGATCCTTGAACATCGGTAGGTGCTCTATGCTATATTTCCCGCCGGCCTACTATCACCAAGAAGCAATTCCCAAAAAAAAAAATAAAAATAAAATAAAATTCACCATACTTCTCTAATCGTACTCATAGATCTGCCCTCACCCCTCAAACCACCCGCGCCCTTGTAGATACCGGCTACAATGTCAAAGTCGAGCGCTCTCCCACCTCTGCTCTGCGCAAGCGGATCTTCCCCGATGCGGAGTTTGAACAGGCTGGCGCGACACTGGTGCCAGAGGGCTCATGGGTTGACGCACCACTTGACAATATCATTCTGGGCCTGAAGGAGCTTGATGAGACAAAGGATTTCCCACTTAGACATGCTCATGTCACATTTGCGCATTGCTATAAGGGCCAAGGAGGGTGGGAGAAGGCATTGGGACGATGGAGCCGTGGGAATGGAACGTTGTATGATTTGGAGTTCTTGCAGGTAAGACATATACATCTATACATCTATATATATATATAAACATATTGTTGGTGGCTTGTTGAAGAGTGCAGTGGGAGTCATTCAGGGGTTAATCAAGTGGAGAAATACTACGTGAGCTAATTTTGGATAACTTTGGAAATGATTGCAGGATGATAAAGGGAGACGGATTGCTGCATTTGGTGAGTAAATTACATCTACGAAGACTTTTAAAAGAACAGGGCTAATGCGCTGATAGGATATCATGCCGGCTTCGCTGGTGCTGCTCTCGCCCTGAAGACCTGGGCTTGGCAGCTTCAACATCCTGATACTCCACTTCCTGGTGTAGATCAGTTCACCGACGGCAGGGGATACTATCTTAGCGAGAAAGAAATGGTTGATCAAATCCGAGAGGATGTTATTCAGGGAGCGAAGATTGCCGGCCGCAAACCTAGAGTTCTTGTCATTGGTGCTTTGGGTCGCTGTGGAAGGTTCGCCCTCTTGTAATCATGACACATTGACATGGCCATGTGGCTGACAGGGGTGAGGATAGGGGTGCGGTTGATGCTTGTGTTAAATCCGGATGTGAAGATGTGCTCCGCTGGGATATGGCCGAAACTGCCAAGGGAGGTCCATTCCAGGAAATTGTGGAGTCTGATATGTGAGTTTTCACGTTTTCCAAGGTTGGATTTTTTTTTCCCCCGTTTGAATGTTAATACCCCCCCTAGCTTTGTGAATTGTATCTATTTGAATGAAAAGATCGCGCCATTCGTTGACATGGAGAGCCTGAAGAGCCCCAACAGAAAGCTCTCTGTTGTATGCGACGTGGTATGTATTCCCTTTTTTTTTTTTTTTTTTTTGGTTTGTCCGCTCTCTGGCATGTAACTACTAACCATTAATTTGAGTAGAGCTGTGATACGACAAACCCGAATAACCCTATCGTAAGTCCCATCCCCTTCGATTTCTCCTCAAGTGGTTTTGCGAAGCTAACAGTCGATCCCTTCTAGCCAATCTACAACATAAATACCGTAAGCCCCTCTATTCTTCCTTTCCCCGAATCAAGTCACCGAAAGGTTACCAAAAAGAGAACAGAGAGAGAGAAAAAGAACAAAAGGAAAGGAAAGGGAAATAGTAAATCTGAGTCTAATTCAACCTCAACAGACCTTCGACAAACCAACCGTCCCACTCCCTCTTTCAAACCCACCCCTCAGCGTAATCTGTAAGTCTTGTCTCACCTCACCCCTTTTCCCATCTCCCCCTGGCCCACCCACCTTATTTCATTTCTAAACTAACCATTCAAAAACCCTCCCTCGTTCTGGAAAAAATCAGCAATCGATCACCTTCCCAGCCTTCTCCCCGCAGAGTCCTCGGATGCCTTCTCTTCCGATCTCCTCCCTTACATGCTGGAGATCAAGAACCGTGACTCGCACCCTGTCTGGCAGCGGGCGGAGAAACTCTTTAGAGAAAAGGTCAAGACTCTCCCAGAGGTATTGCAAAAGGTTGAGTAGGCAAAGAAAAAGAAAAAGAAAAAGTGTGCACGTGAGAGAGAAGTGATGGTATCTATCAATTGATTGATTTGATGGAAAGGAGGGTTGGGACTCCGCATTCCCTTGTTCAAAAGAGCAAGGGGTGGGTTTTTGAAATAAATGGATTATTTTGAAACAGAGCGGCCAGGGGAGTACAAAAGAAAATAGAGGTTTAGAAGAAGTGAATGTGCTATTTATTTTCTCGGAGGTTATTTCTACCGTCATATATAGAGCTAGCTAGCTCTATA
>QGQJ01001481.1:0-10391 GCA_003206725.1 Blastomyces emzantsi
TACGGTCGCGTGGGCTCGGGCAGCTTGAACGCGATGCAGCAACAACACTAACACAGGGTATTAGTTAATTGTGGCCGTGGATTAACCAGGAGATGGGCAAGTCCAGCATTTTTTAAGGGACACCAGGATGAAGAGAATGCCAAAGTCATTCTTCGATGGTTGGCGAGGATCAGGCCCCGTTTGCCGTTGTCTGTTGTCTGTTGCAGGTGAGCAAGTTTCAAGTCACCAGGAGAAATGACGGTAGAGAAGCGGCACGCGTGGGTGTGGGTGGACGAGACTTGGCATCCCTTCCCCCCTTTTTTATCTTTTCTTATTTTTTTTTTTCTTTTCTTTCTGCCGCGTCAGGTCTATTTGGGTATGGCGCAATAGAGGAGAAAAGAAAAAAATTGAGAAAAAGGAAAAGCAGACAACAGTCGTGGAAGAAGCCTGACAGGTGGGTGGCTAAATATATATTATTTCTGGGCTGGAAGAACATACACATACTTCAAGCAAAAATGACCTGTCTGTAGGCATGGTTCGGCCCGGATTTACCAGGCAAGCGCCGGAGGGGAAATGCGCAGTCGTAGATAATCAGGATAACCAGGATATCTTCCCGAGACCAAAATCTTCCAGGGTTCTTTGCCGGTGAACAAACAGATTGGTGGCTGGAAATAATATGTAGTTATGATCCCCGGATCTTGGTCTTGATAACTAAGCCTCTGGATAGATGGATCTGGCTGTTAATCTTGGGGTTAATTCATTCCTGCACACAACAGCGGTGCCACCACATATCGTTCAGATGAGTTACAGATTACAGTATATATAATTTTTGATATGGGAAATCCAGCTTGCGGCTGAATACTGGGTGTTGTGGTGGATCGTCCTGGATGGGGCAAGTATCTCGCGAGAGCTGACACTGATATCTTGCAGATCTGCGCCTGGTCGAAATAAAAATAGTAGCCCGAGAAATCCAGATGGTCATCGTACAGACCATAGAGGAGCATCACTTTACTTAGACGGACTGTATTTATTCGCATATGCCTATGCTTCGTCGAGGAATCCAAGCCGATAATATAATACATATATATATATATATATATATACATATTATATATATACATCATATGCAGGGATAAGCTTCGAGATCCAAGACAGAATTCATCAATCTGTTACGCATTGGTACCGCAGATGGTGTACGGTATGCGTCAGTACAACCAGTTGTAATCAAAAGGGGATTTAATACCAAGCCCACACCGACGGCCTAGTGCTGCATCTGAGCCAATCAAAACATCGGATTGTGCTTGCTGATCCAGGCTAGGCCATATTACGCGTCCCGTCCTTGACATTACCTGGTGTATTGTACTGCGCATTACACGCAATTGTGTTACCGGGGTACGGAATACAATGTTCAGAAACCAAGCAGACATTTTTGCCTTGAAGACAAGTCTGATTCGTAGAGACAATTGGCGCTGTGCCATCTGAATTTTGCCTCTGGAGAGTAGAACGTTCCCTTGGGCTTTCGAAAAATCACCAAAAATGCATCGTGCTGGGTGGAGTGCGCACTAACCCTGTCCGGCCAAAGCCTACAGAGTACGGGATTGCAAATTGTTCCGCTGGGCGAATTCTGCGTTTCTGGCTCGAGCGGGTCTTGGCGTCCTCCCGTCAAAACGTTTCGTCCTCTCGAATCTCAATCTCCAGAAAATCCTACGCTTTTTCCACAGCAAACATCCCCCATATTGCTGCCACCTTCACTCCTCCGGCCCGCACATCCCTCATCTCCCACACCTCATGACCACCGCCTGGCCCGCTATAAGCTTGCACCGCGTTAAGAGACTGTCCATTGAGCCAGTATTTCCCCTATCCGCTTGGTTAACCACGCCGTGAATCCATACCGTAAATCTGCAGATAGGGGACGTCTCATTCCCGGCCATTCGTTTCCTCCCCAGTAGGAGCCCTCCCTTTCCAGCGTCCACTATCTCTCCTCTACGAACTGCTGTTGAACTTTTAGGATTTTTCTCCATACTCGAATTCCCCTCCTCGTGGTGGCAGCCGTGACTGTTGCTGTTTTCAACTCTCTAAACCTGGCTTCTTGAACCACCCCCCCCCCCCGGGTTTAGGAGCTCACTCGCCATCCAAGCCTCCTTAAAAAAAGAATAACAGACACTTCCTTCCCATCTGTGCCGGATTTCCTCAAATCCATCCGTCCGTGCCCATGGGGTTCGTACAACGCCTCGCGAAGCGAGTGCCATACTTGCCCGCGGCCCCTGCCTTTGACAGCGCCTTGAATGAAAAAGGCGCCATAATACCCAGATTCGCTTTCTTCAAGCGACGGATACGTCTCCGAAGGAACTCCGCCATCTCAATACCACTGGGCTTCGTTCTATTATTTCCTTGCATTGTAATAGTTCTTATATTCCTTCTCATTGTCACTCACCCTTCTTCTCCTGGCCGGATTTTGATGCCAGCTGGAACGCCTCCGACAATTAGGTTCGTCTTTGCTACTCGTATATCTTCGTTCTGGAATCTATCTTTAACTTGCTTTGCAATGCTAACTACTATGACTTCAAAACAGAAAAATTAGCGAAAAACATGACAAAGTTTTTGCTACTGGCTGTCTTGAAATGGACACCAGTACTCCACGAGCAAATGCAGCCTTCGTTGTCTTGGCAAGAAATAAGGAATTAGATGGCGTGATTCAATCCATGAAATCTATCGAACGACATTTCAACCGGTTCTACAACTACCCTTATGTTTTCCTAAATGACGGGGACTTTGACCAGCAGTTTAAAGATACAATTGCCAACTATACAAGTTCTTCTTTGGAATTCGGTAAAATCGACTCTTCCATGTGGGGATATCCTGACTGGATGGACCATGAAGTAGCCAAAGAAGGAATTAGGAAGCAAGGAGATGCTGCCATTATGTATGGTGGCATGGAGAGTTACCACCATATGTGTCGATTTTATTCTGGGTGAGCATCAAGTTATCTAGCCTATACTACGTAAATAGACGTTGGTTGTACTAATATGGCGGATAGATTTTTCTACAGGCACGAGCTGCTCATGAAGTATGAGTGGTACTGGCGTCTGGAGCCAGATATCAAATATTTCTGCGACATCACCTAGTATGGATATCCCCAACCGTTCCTGTTGCTATCCTTCATATCAATTGCTGTTGCTGACTTGTACGCCAGTGATCCATTCCTCAAAATGATAGAACACAATAAAACCTACGGGTTCACTATTGCTGTTAAAGAACTCAAGGAAACCGTTCCAAACCTCTTCCGTTATGCTTCCGCTTACAAGAGAACAAACAATATCACGTCCCAGGGTTTGTGGGAAATGTTCCTGGAGAATCCCCCACAGCCCAAGGAGCCAACAAAGGAAAATGCAGATGATGAGCCATTGCCGGATGAAATCTTACAAACCCAACCGGGTAATAGAGGCATTCAAGACGTCGACCCTGAAGCCATGGAAGGGGAAAAGTATAACATGTGCCATTTCTGGAGTAACTTTGAAATCGCTCGACTTGATTGGTTCCGTAGCAAGGAGTACGAGGACTTCTTCAACATGATGGACAAAAGTGGTGGATTCTGGATGGAACGTGTAAGCACCAATCACATCCTCACTCCAATTTCTTTTTTTTTTGTTTCTGTTTCCAGTTTAAATTCGACTTCAATGATATCCTGACGTCCGTATCCAGTGGGGTGATGCACCAATTCATTCGCTTGCAGCTGGTGTCCTACTCTCACCCAAAGACATCCATTACTTCCGAGATTTTGGATATCGACATACAACAATCCAGCACTGCCCAGCCAACGCCCCCGCCCGTCAGCAGGATAGGATCCCCTATCTCGAAATGACCACTCTAGATGAGAAAAAACGACAAGAAGAAGACGAATACTGGGATGTACCAGACGTACCCAAAGAAAACGGTGTGGGCTGCCGGTGCAGATGCGACACGGATATCCACGACGTGGAAGGCAAACAAGGAAGTTGTCTGGCTGAATGGGTCGAAATAGCTGGAGGCTGGGCATCACCCTAGATACCTCATACCAGGCTAACCAACGCCTATATATATTGCTTGGACCGCTCGATCGATTTTCTCTCGTCCAAAAAAAACCAGACCAGACCGGGCTAGATCAAGTTTTTGTTTTCTCTCAAATATCCGAACAACCTCCTTTGGTAATCTAGGAGTTTATTATTCTTAACCTTGGACGAGCTTATTACTTCTCTTCTCGTTTTTCTTCTTCTTTTTTTTAAACCGCTTATTGGGAATTAAGGCGTTTTTGCATGTCATATTTTAATACACGGCTTTTTTTACTTGCCTTTTTATTCTTCTTCGCTTTTGTTTTTATCTCTCCCCTTTTTGTTTTTCCTAGCAACCCTAATGTCGTCGCGCTCTTCCGCAAATTTATTTTTTGATGTCTCCGCTGCTCCACCGGGCTTTCGAAACTTGGCATTTGGCCGGTCATCGTGCTGCCATTCTGGGTATATAGGGTGTGCTCTTTTGGAAACAGGAGCACTCAAAATGACTCCCGGATACAGAGACGGTTTTCATTCTCCCATTACCACACGATCAGGAAAAGCAGTCCCCGCCGGGCCCTGATATGTATCACTGCTGGTTCGCCTGCTACCACCACCCCCTCGAATTTGTCATCGCCTTATATATACCTCTCAAGCAGCGTCGAGACCTTTTCATTTTTGCATGCAAAGCCTATGGCTATGGATACACTATCGTGTCAGAAATAAGGGGACACAGTCCTGCCTCGAGAATTGACAATACGCAAAGTAGCCACCCACCCCGGCTACTCTGTTTAATGCATCAAAGAAAACAAAAAGAATGGCAAGATATAGACATTCACTGCGAAATATTGTTGAACGATACCGACGCGATTGATTTACGCATTTTAATCCATGCGGGAAACCTAGACAAAACATTCATACGCGATCACCGAACAAACAGACAAACCAACATGCACACGGCAATTATCTATTTTAATCCTTCTTCCAACCCCTTATTTGTTTCTAGCTTACTTAAAACCTTCCATTTATCCCCTTTTTTTTATATTCTTTTTCCTTACTGTAGTTTTTATTTTACCACTTTGTTTCCCTCTTTCCTTCCCTTCTTTTGGTTTCTTCCTTTTTGCGCTCTATTCTCTTTTTGACCTGCTGAAATTCCACATGTACATAAGACTACTACGTCGTCCCTTATAGTTTACCTTTTTTTCTTTCTTTTCTTTTTTTTGTGCTCCCTGTCCCGCTTCTATTACACCCCTTATGATATAATATTATTCTTTTCACTTTGTTCGCCTGCTTCTTTTTGGGCGTTGGTTTTAATGGATCCATTGATTTCCCACTGGTACATGTACAAACAGCCCACCCCCCGGGTAAACAGAAGCAAATGATCCACATAGATTTAAATGTAATCACAGGAAAAATGTCACCGTAGGTACCGTGTTTATATAAGCACATAAGGACAATGAGGGGTATGCGATATCGATATGAGAGGGTGGAGGTGAGACCAGACTTAATGTGAAGAGAATCAGAATGTGCTGTATGTACTTTTATTTTTATTTTTATTTTTATTTTTATTTTATTATTAGTATTAGTATTATCCTTTACTGTGCCTTTCCCCTTGTGTTATTCCAGTTCTTTCTTTACTATGGATTTGAAATTCGCTTCCAGAGGATAAGGAGAAAGTCATAAGATATTCAGAACGACAAACCCTTCTCGCAAACCCTTCTCGTGCTAGAGCGGCTCCAGCCCACCCCAGAAGCGGCTGTACATGTACATAGTGGAGAGATCCATCGAGCAAACCGCTGGTTCTCCGCCAAACCTAGCTGCAAAGGTTGTTCCACCCGGCTCCGGCGCCTGCCTAATCATCCATCACACCCCGCGGGGGCCCGAGCATTAACTAATCCAAAAAGCCAGCCACCCCACCCCGTCGACCACCTCCACACCTCTCGACAACAACAACAACAACGCAAGAACATGCCTGGCTCAGATGAGTCTGCTGTGTCTCCCGGCAAGTCCCAGAACCATCGCGATCATCATCAAAATAATAACAATAGCCTGCCTCTATTCCAGTTCCCAAAACTCCCGGCGGCCGGTGCCTCCTCCGTTGCATCTCCATTGCAGCCTGACGCTGAACCAATGACGTCAGACAATCATAGGTTTGAGCGGCCCAGCAGCTCCCTCAGCGAGAGCTGGGCTACCCTCAGCGGCTCTGATATCTATTCCGAGGACGATTCCCGCTCAGAACAGACAGACACCGCCTCGCTGGTTGGTCGAAGTGTTCCTGACGATGTGACCAGCCTTGAGGGCAGGGATGACGATGATAGTGAGGCAGATAGCGTCGACGTGCACAGCTACTACTCTGAGCCCACACCACTACTACCCTTTCGCTCCCATATGAGAGAACAAAGCCTCGAGAACAGCGGGTCGACCATCAAATCTCCCTACCAGCTGGGGTCGGATTCTATCGAATTCGTTGAGCCAGACAACTGGCCTGAAAGGGAAACTATCGAGCTCAAGCATACCATCAAGGTATTCAATGAAGCTGAGACACTAGAATTCCTGCGTACTACTCTGCCCCATGATGTTGGTGATGGCCATCTATCCGTCACTGTCCAGCAGACAATGTCTAAACGCGGCCTTGACCTTACCAAGCCATTCCGTGCTCTCTACATCGGTGCCCCCGATTTCAAGCATATCATCCTTGATAAAATGGGCGATGTGCTCGTTGCAGGCTCCGATGACGACTTTAATCAGGTAGTGTCAGGAGACTCCTCTCGTTTCCATGTCGTCCCTGCGTCCTTTGGCACTGGTGCTAGTCCCAACTACGCTGAACTTCTCCCAATCCATGTTCAACTCATTGTCGACGAATGCGTTTCGGCTATCGCACAGAACGAGGGCGACAAACCAAGTACTATTAATATTACACTAAAGAATCGAAGCCCGTGCAATTCAGTTTGGACTGGCTCGGACTACGAAATACAGTCTGCTACTCCTTGGGATCCCCCAGACTTGGCTGTTTTCTTTATAGCCGAGGATGACAGTCCTCTAAACCGCAAGACTCTTTCTCTGTGTCATACCTTCATGAAGCGGCATGGAGTGCCATCCATAGTCATCTCCGAGAATCCTATGTGGACTAAGCAGAATCCGATGGTCCCGCTGGACTATCAAAGTTTACATGTCTGTCTGGAGTCCCGCCAAAAAGACACAGGCGAATCACAAGTGCTGGGGAGGTTTCCAATTGACCTGAAAACCTTTGAGAGTATTGCCCCTGGACAGCTAAATAGGAATCTCGCATCCCTTTCGGGACTTCATTCTTCAAAGGCTAATACCAAATCGACCGAAGCTCCAGAAAGGGTTGTTAGAAGACCTACTCACGTTCGAAGTTCGACAAAGTATGTGGGTATCAAGTGGTTTCCAGATGGCATTTCTGAACCCCTTCTGTTGGGCACATGTTTGGCACTTACCATCTTTATTACGCTGGTAGCGTCAATTGTTCTATTCCTGTACATCCCTTCTGTCGATGACCTCCCCTCTCAACTCCCCTCCCGACCTATTTCCCCTCTCCTCAGCGGACCTACCTCGACAACAGCCTCTCTACCTCCTAGAACAACGACAGGCAGTACTGCGGAAACAACATCGCTAATGCCTCTCTCCGTAAGCGATCTGATCTTACCTGACTGTGCGGATAAAAATTCATTCGACGTAGATACCTATATCTCGAAGCTTACCAGCCGCACTGAGAAACAAGGGGGTGAACCGGATAAATTCCAAGTGCATGTTATCGGTGATTGCCATGTCATTATAAGACTTCCAGCACGCCTAGCCTCACGGCGTAGATCCCCAAAGTTTGAGGTAACGGTAACCAGGGCCAATCAACAGATTCCTTTTGACCAAGCCCGCCTCTTTGACGGAGTATATACTTTACGATTGCCCAGAGAAGCCGCATATGGACATATGAACATTTCCATCATCACGAAATCGAAGCCCATCATCGAACAGATTACGGAGGTTGATTTTGGAATGCCTTGGCTGAAGATCGCAAACTGGAAAAAGGCCGCCCAAAAACTCTCTGCCCAGCTCAAAAGGGATCTCAGCATGGCCTCTGCAGGGCTGACTGATGTATATAACCGGATGTCTGCAGATTTGCTTGAAAGGAGCGATGCTCTACGAGGGGAAACCGAATCGGTAGGTCGGGCCTCGTTGCAACGGGCACTGAAAGCCACAAACGTGATACTGGCCAAGTCACAACAACTTTCCGAAGAGATCACGCGGCGCACACAGGATGGGATGATGGTATCTACAGCCTTACTCCGCCAGAAGCTGTCCACTGTGAACACAGATGTCATTCAATTCGCGAATGAAAAGTGGTATCCGATCGAGAAAGGGGCGAAGAGACTCTTCCAGAATCCCGCATCTTTGCATGACTTCAGCTTTGCTCGGCGCCTCACTGATAACGCACAACGAGTGAAAAGGTCTCCGGGAATGGCGGCGGCGCAGAAGCACGCGACGCATCTATGGCAGCGGCTGCGATCTGGGCCTAACAATGAACTGGCGAAGACCGTACGGTGGCCTAGACGCGAGATGGGGAGACGACAGAAAGTACGACGCGGGAAAGTACAAGGGCATACACATGGTTCTCGGGGCTGTGGGCGCCGGTGATAAAAATACCCTTTCCGTCTGCTTTCAACTTCTTCCGTTCGCTGGTATTTTCATTTCATATTTTTTCTTTTTTCTCTTCTGTTTCTCTTTTCCTCGTTCTCTTTCTGTCATTTTTATCAGGTACACGGTGATCTTTCAGCGACTCCTTTTCATCCACGGATTTAATAAGGACTGGTTGGTTTTTCTGGGGAGGAATTGGGGGGGCTGGAGTTCTGGGTTGGTTTCGCACCCATTTAATATTTTATGCTTTTGATCTTATCCCCTACTCCCATTCAAGCAGGCCTGCGGGATAACTACCAGGGAAATGGATGTTGTTGATGCGCAATGTGCTTTTTCCCCCGAAGGTTCACGGAGGATGGAGACAGGAAGCTTTATTTGAGTCCCTGTATCCAAGTTTTGGGTCCGAATAGGGCAAGGCTCACTGGTCATTTCAAGGGACGGCGTTGGGCAGTGGATTGTATTCCCTGGTACCTTTTTTTTTTTTTAATAATGATTGACATCCCGCACTCAGCTGGCTGGGAGATGGCATGGGAAGGACAAACAATATGACCGCGATGGATATGATGATGTTTGACGATGCGGCGGGATAAGGTTTGGGAGTGGTGTTATTTTCTTTCTTTTGTCGCGTCCCTTTTTTCAACATATTGATTTGATAGTGTTGAGTACATAAATCCACGTAGGTACAGTAACTAGCTATCCCACTCATTCAAAACATTTCATTTGTTTTGCATGGTTTTCTTTTTTTTTGTATTTAAGCTATTTGAACATGTGGAATTGTTCTCAATAAACATTAGTTAGGAAGTCCGTGTGAATGTGACATCTCAGAAATAGCTTGGACTGATAACTTACAACAAACAGTTCATACAGAGAGGTTCTTGAATATTTCTGCACATCATCAGTTAAGCCAGTCTGATTCAAAGTGAAAATTGAGTAGCTCTCAAAAGAGAGGGAGGGGGAGAAGCATCAAGATCAGTTGACAGTCTACTACTATTGAGTATTCAGTGTGAGAAGATATATGCCATCTCAAAGAGACATATCTTTGTGAGAACACATAAGTTTTGATCATATTCTTTTACAAGTTTTTTTACAGATTTTTTTTGAGAATTTTTTTTTCACTTTTAACTTTTTAGATCAATTGCTGTAACACAGATATGTATTGAATAGAGTGAAGAAAATGACTCAGAATGTTGATGATGAATATAAATGATTGAGAGAAGAATGTTATATTCAACATAAAGAAATAGATAAACAGATATAATTAAGAAGAGATAAAATATTTGATGAGTTTCACACAGCTGTCACAAGCTCTTATAACTTTGAGATATCACATACTTATATATAAACTCATAGAGATTGTCTTCACAGTATCAGACTAAGTTGCATTCTTGAGTTCAGATAAGAGATTTAATTATTTCTATGACTTGATGTTGAAGACTTCATTTAGTTGATGAGCAGAGGCAGGCATTTCAATATCAGACATAATGAAGAGCCTGAGAGCTCAAGAAGACATTAACACAGGCAAGTGATGGAAATAAAAGAGAGAGAAGATGTTTCAAGGGTTGCAAGCTATATATCTACATATTGCAGGAGGATGGCTTGTCCCCAGGCCCCCAATCAACCAATCACAGCGTCCGCCGCCAGACCCTCTTCACCCCTCACTGATCATCACCTTGAAATAACAAACTTCACCTTCAACTTCAACTACATCCCTCCTCCCACCACCACCACCACCAC
>QGQJ01001482.1:0-33521 GCA_003206725.1 Blastomyces emzantsi
GCCACGGGTCCTGGTTCGATGGGACGGATTTCAGTAGCTTGCGATTGTGGAGGCGGCGAGGGGTCGCGGAGGGTAGTGGTGTGGAATGAAAAAAAAGGTTAACAAAAACCTTGCTTGGAGACAATGCGACGAGTTAAGATACAGAGAGATAATGGACTGGCGAAAAGAATCCAAAAATAACAAAAAAGAGGAAGGGCAGTTCAGATTGAACCCGGTGGGATTCGAACCCACAATCTTTTGATGATCAAGGTATGTTTAAATCGTAGTCAAACGCCTTGCCAATTGGGCCACGGGTCCCGCTTCATGAGGGCTAAAGTTCGCTCGATTCCTACAAAAAAGGTAGCCCAACCTAGCCAGATGCAAAAACGTCAAAACACCACCAGCGATTATAACGGGATGCAGGAATCCAGATCAGGGATTTTTACTGCAAATGTCGAATGGCCTTGCTATCTTGATAGTACAGTGCCCCTTGGGCCTCTCTAGCAGAAATGACAGTTCATCTTCCCTCAAGAGCGTGGGAAACCACCACACTTCGGAACCCCCCATTCACCTGGGTGTCAGAAAAATACTATGATGTATCTTGATCCATCCAACCTCCCAGACCAGAAGCTTTCCTCCAAGGTTATCCTAACTACTGGGATTTGGCCAATTGCAACCGCATAAGAGTATGCAACCAGAGAAATAAGACAATCTCTTCTAGCATCGAGATTTTACTTTGGCGCACCTGGAAAAAGTAACGTGAAAAAACAATTTCAGCAGCATCGAATACTTAACTTTCCGCTCCAATTTTACGTTTCATGCGTCAAGCCAGTGTGGGTTTAAAAAACCAACTAGCAAACACGAGTGAATCAATTTTAACAGCCCAGAAGCTCCGACCTTGACAATCTTTCAAGCTTCTGGGGGCATTCCGATATCAACTGAGAGTAGCCAGCCATGGACAGTGATGGAAACTAGGGTGATTAGTACTTTCCGTTGACCATGGGGTTCCAGCTGATTTCAGATGAAAAGAGGGGCTGGCTTGTTCTGGCTGCGAGTTTTGCGTTCGAAATGGCGGTTAGCAGTGAGGGGGTTACTACTAGTGGAAGTAGTGGGTGGGGGCCGCGAGTACGCTCTAGCATAGCCCCTGCAAGATACCCCCGTTTCCTGCCAGGACGAGGGCGTTGTGCGCGAAATACCGGAAATAGTACGTGGTTCTCGTACCTCTTTCCTCCGTTCGTACTCCCAGGTTGGCCGGCTTTGAGCAGGAATCTGGTAATAAGAGTACAAATTTGATGGGGAAGATAGCCAACATCTTGTCATATCAGTGCGATAAATGACGGGCGAAACCCGACTCCTTGTTTAGAAACTGCACGAAGGTGCTATATATGTCAATTGCATGCTTGCAGCCTCTGCAGAATACAAATTTATACGAAGTTCCCGAGTAGCCGAAGAAAGGATATATAACCAGCAAATGAGCCGCGCGCCCAATTAACCTGCTTTTCTTCCCGCGATTTGCTACAGCCGACACACAAACTATCGGCTTAGATCGTCTTAAACTTTGCAGGGCCGGCCCAAAGCCTCATTCGTTTCCCGTAAACCTGTAATCCCAAAACCATCAAGAACGCAAAGCCGCAAATGCCCGTCATCGTCCCGAACTGACGAATTGTGCCCTGTTCATTCGCCCATCGAACCATGAAATAGCTGACAACAAACCCACCAGTCGTACGTCCGAAATTGATCCACGCAGCCACTTCTCCGCTGGCTTCGGGGTAGCTGTCGAGCACGTACGCATTGACCGCAACAGTCGTGATCATAATTCCGAATACATACAGGCCCCATCCTAGCGAAGCTAGCATATAGTGATACTCCCGTTCTAGCGCGAAGCCGAGCAGAATTAATCCCGCGAACATGAAGGGGGTTGCGATCCAGGTTGCTATGTATCTGGCTTCTGGCTCTAGACGGCCATTGTTGCGTTGTGCGGCCATTCTAGCAATGATGTCATGTAGCCAGTGGCCCGCGATTTCACCAAGGATGGCGGCAGTGACGGGAGTAAAGTAGAAGAAGCCTTTTTATAGAGTTTTTGGTTAGGGATGAAAACACATCGTAGGGGGATGGGCTGAGTTGTCTACTGACCAATCTGTTTAGGCCCAAAGCCGTAAAGGGGCCCAAGGAAAATGGAGAGGGTAGTGTTAATCCCAACAACCCAGGCGAACGTTAATAAATAATACACCATGGAAATGAAGACGGGTAGTTTGCAGATGATGATAAGCGGACGCATGCAGGCATCTTTGAACGTGTTGCGTAGATGCCGTGAATGCCACTGCTCAATTCCAACCATTCGTTTCCACTGCGGTCCACGAGGGGGTTGCTGAGATTTAGGGATCTTGCGATCATAGTATGTCTCGTCGATGCAGAAAACGATGAGAGCTAAGCACAGAGCTGTCATTATCGAGTAAACACCGAAGGCCCATTGCCATATCTGTGTGTTGATGATGAAGGCTGTGAAGAGCGGGCCGAGATATGGAGAGACGATGATAAAGCTGGACCAGATATTGATTTTTCGCGCATGTTCGTGGAAGAAAAAGAGGTCCTTGATGAACATGAGGCCACCCTAGCAACATCACTTTTTTAGCTCAAGGAATGAATGCTGAGTATGATAGTGATTGAACTAACCCCTTGAGCCACAGTGGAAAAAAATCCATTGAGAATCCTAGCAGCCTACGAAGCGCAAATTTGTTAGATGTTAGATATATTCACCCTCCCTGGCTCCATTGGCTATAAATTGACATACCATGAAGGACTCAAAAGTCTGGGCCGCTGTGCACCAAACAGCTGTCGCAGTCGCGATGACCGCAAACCAGAAAAAGACGGGGTACCGGCCGAAGTACGCCGCCAAAGCCACGACGAATACACCTCCGGCACCCAACATGAATACATTTCCGACCTGTGAATGGTTTACCTCATCTGGGGTCATATTCCAGATCCTGGATTTTTTTTAAAAAAATTAGGCTCTTTGCCTCTAAAAGTTTGACTATTGAGATGTATATCTTACACAGACTGCGGAAGCAGTGTCACGGCTCCCGTTGCGCTTCCATAATCAGGAAGGAATGCAGTCATGGATATAATGATGAGAATAAGGTGTTTCTTCCCCCATGACCAGTTGAGGGGATCCAATGGAGATGCCGATGGTTGGGGGATGAGGATTGTGCGGCCATCTTGAGTGGTTTTCAGATCTCCGGCCTGCGCGTGAGATGTGTCAAAAAGGTATCCTTCTTTTCCAGCAGCGGCTTCGAGATTGTCGATTGCATCGCCTAAACCGTCAACCGCTATTTTGCCCTGGTCAGACCCGTCGGAGGACGGCTGTCTGGAGCTATCCTGACCAGCCATTGTTGTCTTTTCGCACTTCTTTTCTTGATAGAGGAACAATGAAAGAAGAGAAAATGCACAATACAAAAAGGGGTGGTAAACGAGTGACGAAGAAAGAATTCAAGAAATCGAGAAAACAAAAAGGAAAGAATAATCAAGACGAAAGGAGGGGAAGGCAGAGACAAAAAAAAAAAAAAAAAAAAAAAAAAAAAAAGAGAAGAACGAAAACTCAAGCTCATGCATAAAGTACCAACATTTACACGCCGCAAAATAGCATTCCACATGGCTCCTAGAATCAACAGACGCCGCCACATGCTGGCGGACGAGGAGACAAGGGGTGTAGTCACAAACCAATCCAGGGGTCATTGCCCTCTCTTGACAAGGTAAATTGGCAAGGTACTCCCTTGAAATTCTGCAGTTCCACTCTTCTGACAACCCGGTTGCATATGCGAACTGGACAAACTGAGCATAATCCTTTGCCTAGCAAATGGCAAGCTCGGAGACAAGAACGGGTGAAAATCCCAGGAAGTTTTCTTTAGATTGCAGCAGAGCAGATCGGGGTTAATTGCGTCGGCCGAGTACCACATGGGGAAAAGGGAGGCATTCTCCAGGTCTTTGGATGCCTGTCAATTGTTTCGCTTAGAATTTCATCCCCCTTGAGGGAGGTTGAACTGAAGAAATGGTGTTATTTTAGGGTTATGGTGCAGTTACAACGCGAGTCTCTGCTCCAGGCGCTAAGGAAATAAGATTCAGACCTTCTTTTTTCGGGAAAACCACAAACATGATAAGATAGACGCGGCACAGACGGCACGCTGAGCCCGGCCTTCATTTATTTTAGCCTAGCCCATCTGCATGATCTGAGGGCGTGATGGGGCCGTGGGACGCTCTCCCGCTGAGGGGCTTCAAGTGTGCGCTACAGAGCGAGCTAACTCAGAGAACTTCAGGAACAACGCCCGCTACCTCCGGTGGACGTTTGGGGCCTAGCACGTAACTAGTTATTATCCGTATTACAGTCTTGTTGCCAATTTCGGTCAGTTTTGGATTCTCACTCTTGAGGGATTCGTGGGGCCCCATGGCAGATTTTGGGAGCTTGCCCTGATTCGCCCATTGATCACGGCGGATGTCTGTGAATTGGCTATTTAGGTCAAATTTTTGAATTCAAAGGCTTCCACTGCTCAAAGGAGAGAAATGAGTACTCCGCATGGAGTATTCTTAAACGATAGGAACCTGGCTGTTGGCTGTGTCTTGCATCCTAATATGGGCGTGGGAGAAGAAAAACGGTAAAAATTAGGTACGTTTGGATTGGAGAAGAAGCGAATCGGACGGGCTTCGCTCTTGCAAGGCTCCTTCGCATTATCCTGGCGTTCGGGAAGATATCCATTTCGTCTGGAAAGTCTGTTTGGCATGGAAATGGATTGTGGCTAAGAGAGGATCAACCTGATCAAGCTATTTTTCGCAGGGCAACAGGATGTTTTTGGATACCCTGGGATTTCTGATATCCATTACACACAATCTTTATAACTCCGTACATAGCTGAAGTGTATACACAACGATCCCGCTGGACACTAGCCTTCTGTCTAGATGTAGGTTACTCGTCTATTCTGCCAAACCGATTCCTGACCTCATCTACTCATTTTGCATGCGCCTATCTACTTTCAGGGTGTTAAGGGGGCAGGCGCTGATGGTGAGAGGATTACGGTGAGGCGAGTTACGGCACAGATTAGCTTGTAATGGAGGTGAGTATGCTGTCGAGCAAACAGCAGATGAGAAAACTCAAGATCACCGGGAGGTCCATACTGCGGGATTTCATGGGGCTAATACCTTCGGTAGCTAGGAACCATATAGGGATCCCTCATTCGCTCACCAAAGAAGGAGAATCGCCATGCCAACTGAAATGCCTGTGTGGTGAGCACGTAGAATCTGGTGTACTATCCTATATCCCCACGTGTGCGGAAATTAGCTGTAATTCCCGCGGACGGCGGGTGTGATAACCGTATTGCCCAAGCCGATTCGGAAGAGCAGTGGACACAGAGCGAGCAGAATATTAGGCCAGGATAATGTCTCCTCGTCTCCGTTATCTTCCTCAGGGTTTTCGTCAGCGCCACTAGCACGCTCCTGGGAAACACATTGTTCTGGAACAAAAAACCTCCCTGCGGTTCCATGCATATGGTTCGCTGCCTATAACGCTATGAAGTTTAGAAGTCAAGGGACGAGCTTCTTCGATGTTCCCTGATAGTGCCCCCCTGTGGGGAATGGTATGGAAAGTTAGGCGTGTCAGCAGCCACGGGAACACTCATCGTTTCTGGAGCGAGAAGACTTGCGCCCATTCGGTTATGAAAGCTCAATACTATTATTTGCTATTTAGTAAGCTTACATAGAGAAGCTGTTGTAATATGGACCTGGGAGGATGGGTGTCACCTAGCGTACCAGAAAGGTAGCCTTGTCATGCGTCCTAAAAGTTTTGAGGTAAAGGAGAACGAAATTGGACAAGGTGATAGGAGTCCTGTAATTACTCGTTTCAGTTAAAAATGCTCTGCAAGTGGACTGTAAACACCATTGTGATGATTAATATAGGCTTCGCCAACAGGAAAAAAGAGTGCAGCGGGTATATGCTGATGCTCAATGGATATGAGGAATGCTTGCTAGTTGTGTGCTGGACTTCTCACTGTGAAATGGAAGCGATTATCAGCAGAGAAACCATGAACAAAGAGTCGAAAGAGATCAGTGACAAGTCCATGTACTTGCTCAGGGGGGAACTTTTTTTGACTTTTGATATGTTGTATCTATGAGATCATCATCATCCTTTGTTGGCCATCCATTGTGCCAGTTGTTTATCTCGAATAACCGCTTCCTGCTTCTTGCTGCATCTGTATAAACACCCACTGGCGGGGTACAAGATTCTGGTACGAATTGCCATGCAAGTAATCAGACATGGGGACGATTATTGTCATAGTGTTGGTTGACTGTATTTGCGACGGTGGTGCAGCCCGGCTCTGCCTGAGTTACATGCTTCGGTGACCCCTGGTCCCCTAATCCACACCGGCAGGTTTGATTTCGTTTGCCAAACCACACGTTTTGAAGAAGAACCCCGGGCTTTGAATGTTGAATTCACATCCATTGATTGATTGATTGTATGGAGGTGCGATATGTCCTGCGGTCTTTCCTGGCATACATTTCAGGCGGAGTCCTTGGGGTTTGCGCACCTAAATCTTCGAACTTCGCCGATGAGATGATCTCATCTTGGCGCATTTGGTCGACCGGGTGGTGTACCCCTGAATCTGGCTGTTAAATAGGCGATTTAAAGTCGCTAACATCCAATTCTGCCGGTGAGTTGGGTTGTTTTACTTTTTCCCTTATCATTCTATTCGTAGCTACATTGAGTGCCAGCGTTATATTTTGTTTGGCTGACATCTCTCTCCTACAATGACTGTCCTCTCGGATTTGCAACCCTCTTCCCGGGACTTGCGAGTCTTGCCTTTGTTCGCAGCCCCGCTTCCCCGCGTCTCCCCCAAATTCGAGCCAAATGTGCACGGCAAATCTGATATAGAAGTTGACGGAGTGGAAAAATATGAAGTTGTTATCTCTGGGGTATGTGCCTGGAATGACATTTACCCTTCCCATTATTATATCATAGTTGGGTACGGCCATATTTGTGCGGGCAATCAAGAGTTCAAAAGGCAGGGGCCTAGATCATGTGTAAACCAATGATTGTTGGGTTTATTGCAATTTTATATGGGTGTTTCAGCATGGAGATTTCTTTCTTAGCCATGCATTATATTGCTCCGAAATCTGACAGACTGCGAATTGTTGTAGGCGGGTCCTGCAGGCTTGATGCTTGAGCTGTTGCTGGCGCGTTATGGTTTATCAGACTCATCTCTCCTCTGCTTGGACCCTAAACCGAGTTCTCTGAAGTCTGGTCAGGCAGACGGCCTTCAGCCCCGTACTCTCGAGGTACTTAAGAGCTTGGGACTGGCCGACGAGATCCTCACAGAAGGCTGTCAGATGTGGCAAGTGGCCTTCTGGAATCCTACCGCGGATCCTGATTTGGTAGCTAACGGGCGACTGATCGAGAGAACTTCGATTGTTCCTGATATATGTGTTCCCGCACGCTTTCCCCATGAAGTTACTATTCACCAAGGCCGCATCGAGCGTATATTTGAAGATAATCTGCTTAAGTATTCGAAACGTGGAGTCCTGAGATCTACCACTCTGGTGGATGTGAAGATAGATGAAGACGAGGATCCCGATTTTCCTGTTATTGCACAAATTGACGTGGCCGGCGTACGGCGCACTATCCGTACAAAACATCTCGTCGGGGCAGATGGCGCACGCTCTACGGTTCGTAGTTGTATGGGCCTCCGGATGGAAGGTGACTGGACAGACCATGTCTGGGGCGTTGTTGATTTCGTGGCTGATACGGATTTCCCGGATATTCGACGAAGAACTGCAATTCATTCTCCCGTTGGGTCCGTTATGATTATTCCCCGCGAACGGATTGCCAATGGAGAATACCTTACCCGCCTCTATGTGCAAGTTCAGGAGAATGTAAAGCCAGAGGAAGGTGAGCATAACGGAGACAGCAACGGGACTGCAGCTGATGCAAAGGCTCGTCGAAGCAAGGTTACGGTAGAGAGCATATTCAAGCAAGTTCAATCTGTTCTACAGCCATATTATATCAAGCCGAAATACGACGAGGCAGTGGACTGGTGGACGGCTTATCAGATTGGGCAACGGGTCGCAGAGAAATTCATTGTGAAGGATTCGAAAGGAATACAAAGAGTTTTCATTGTCGGTGATGGTAAGGATAGATACCCACATAGGCCGATATTGAACAATAACTGACGGCCTCTTAGCTTGCCACACGCATAGCCCAAAGGTCGGTAAAGTACTTGTGACTACAAAACATGTTGAGGATCAGGCGTATCCATGTTTAAATTGACCGAGATGTATACAGATCGCTAATTTTGAACTAGGCGGGACAAGGAATGAACGTTTCAATGATGGATTCCTATAATCTCAGCTGGAAGCTGGCCTACTTTATTAACGGCCTTACTCCTGCTTCTGCAAATAACCTACCAGATCCAATCTTTGATACTTACCACGAAGAACGGCACACAGTCGCGCAGCAGCTAATTGAATTTGACAAGGCCTTCTCTTCTATGTTTTCAGGGAAGATTGGCATAAGAGGGGGCGAAAGTGAAGGAGGTGCCAGTGGTTTATCACATGAACAATTCCTAGAAGTCTTCAATACTGGAAATGGTTTCACGAGCGGGTGCGGTATTGAATATCCGGAGAATGCGCTTGTGGAGAAGACCTATTCCGGGAACCCTGTTCAGAGTACAGACTATTTATCTGGCATTCTGCGTCCGGGGCGGAGGCTTCTTAATGTACGGGTGAAGCGGCATGCGGATGGATGCCCTAGAGATCTTCAGGATGGTAGGCATTTCCCTCCTCTTTCTTCTACACCAGGCGGGCCCACGTCTTTCTCCTCAAACAGAGGGCAATAGAGTCGGATCATTGAAATATTAATCAACAAAAATTAGATTTCCCTTCCACCGCACGTTTCCGCATCTTACTCCTAACATCAAACGACTTGCTTTCCCAAGCCGGCATGTCAACCGCAGCAATCAAAAGCATTGCGTCCACGTTCTTGACGGATAGATTTCCCGCTTCTATCCTCGAGCTGGTTGCCATTCATCCTGAGCTTAAGCCCGACTTCTTATGGGATGAAGTCCCGGTCGAACTGAAGAGACATGCAGAAATGCGCTTCTATGATGGAAGCGAGTTGCAAGATGTGTATGCTACATATGGAGTGCCCGTAGATAAGGGTGTCATTGCAGTTGTAAGGCCCGATGGGTATGTCGGCGTACTTGCTGCTTTGGATGATGTGCAGCGGGTTGAGAGATATTTGGGAGCTTGTTTGCGGACTGTTTGAACAGTAGTGTGTTTTGTGCAGCGCTTCTCTCAAATCTCCTTTTTCCGTGCTTTCGTGCGAGTATGTTTGATGACTATCAGCTCTTCTTGCTTCGTCTTCTTACTTCCTTGATGGGGCTGTCGCACCTGGTAGTCCTAAACCATAAATACAGTCAATACGTCTATTCTTTTTACTACATTCATGCCTCTATGAATCGTATGTACATAAAAACCAGAACTGCCGCTGCCGACGGCAAATTTATTGGCGTAGAACTACCGACCAGGGTTTCAATGCTACCGAATGGTGGAGCCCGCGAGACGTTATAGAAAAGGAACTGGACTTAAGCTTGGGGAGAATTAGAGCAGTATCAATAAATTGGTCTTACATAGCAAGAATTCGAGTAAGAAGAAGCGATGATGTCGCTAGAAATTAGTGAGTCGGGACTTTTTTACCCAATTCGGCACTTGGTTGTGGTTGGTTTCGTCGCTTTCTGTATCAGGAGACACTATCCGAAGCATCCTCGACTTCACCAAACCAAACAATCATCAACAACGTACAGACTTCCTGTCAACTGGATCCCCAGCGGATAAGTACTACCGTTTACACTTTTGTGTTGTCTGGTTAACCTATGTACTTTTTCCTTGCATACGAAGAGGAGGGGTAATGTTTGGAAGCACCAGTTAACGGCTAGCACATCAAACAAGTTCTTGATATCTTGAAGAACACACGTTGAATACACGTGAAATTATCAGCCTTATGTTGCTAATCATAAGATATGAGTGCGATCCCTTTACAGGATGTGAAGGTAGTTTGACTGAGGTCGTCGTGCTGCAATAGTGCTAGATATATCGATTTAGGGGCCGTAACTCGGGTCTAACATCGAATGGAGAGGAACAATGCACTCCCACGATATCTCGTGGATGTGAAAACTCTGTAACCAGTGATACACACCTTTTCATCATTTGATATGATAGTTCGTCAGCTACCACTGGTTTGTTTCACACTTTCCACCGAGCCGGAGTTCACCTAGCAATTCTCGCGTCGTCCACATGGAGGACCCATACATCCCCAGTCAACCTAACTTGATAGACGATCCCAGGCTGCACGTTTCTGTTGGTTAAGCCAATAATAGTTCTGTAATCGGTTCGTGCAGCTCTGTCGAGGCTAGGCCACTCTTTAGAAGAAGGGATGAACTTTTTACCTATACAGGTAGATAGTTGGATCCCTCACATGGCCCCGTGAAACTCTGCTTCTCCCCTCTGGAGAGCTCATTGGAGAAGTTGGACAGTGTTTGAAACCGATAACTGATGGGGAGATTTAAATACGACGTTTCCTGGTCCATCTTGTTTGTATAATTTTGCTTTCTTTGACCTTGTTTTTAGGCGGTTGCGGATATACATCCGTTACCACGGACTATCAGGACTTTTCATGGTCAAACCACATACTGTTCATTTCAAATTTCAGAGTTATCGTTATCTGATCTTCACCTTTCCAGGGCCGCTTTTGTATGCGATGCTCATCTATTGCTAGCATAGCGCGCATGCGAAATATCTCGTCACTATGGAAGGCTCCATGTTAATCATTGGGGCCACTTTGATGGCAGTTACTTTAGTATATCTAGCCCTTAATAAGGAGCAAAGGGTTCGCCTTATTGGCCATATCAAGATCCGTGGACGAAGAGTATCTTCCGCAGCCACACTACCTCGCTCTGTATCGCCGGAAAAACAGGCGTCTGCTGGCTACCCTTATGGGGATGTTTTGCCGCCGTCACGTCGACATACGCTGTCCGAAATGAATGATTTTCCGCTCCCTAAATCTTTTGTTGGACGAGATGTCACCGAAGAAGTCATATTGAGGTCCCTTCTCCCCATGACTTCGAACTACAGCATCTATCCGGCTAGGTACACGCCAGCGGGCTTCTCAACAGATGAGATTAGAGCTTTGGGGGATTTCCCGGACTATGCAGCACTCAGCGGAGTTCCATTGCCGAACCCATATTTCGAATTTAAAATAGAGAAGGGGATGGCTCGTCCATACCGACCGCTGAGATGGAGTTACCACCAGACAATGTGTACGTCTTCGTCGCATCTTTAATGTTTGTCGATAATTGGGTTGGGTATTAATGCATTAGGATAGCCCTCACGAGGATGGAAACCGACTGGTGGCTTGAGCTTGATCGAGACTACACATCTCGAATTGCTCAGCGAAAAGAACTCCACGCGAAACATGGGAAGGCTGTGCTCGATTATCTCCCGGGCTCAGAACTTGCATGCAAGGAGCTCATGGAGATGGCCATACAATTCGTCTGTGCACGTTACCCGCAGTACTTCTCTCTATCGGACGACAAGAGGTATTTCTACAACGGTATTCTCGGCACCAAGGATGATTTGAAGACGAAGCATCCCTTGGTAATTTTGATGGACAATATCCCGGAGGATTTCGCAATTATGATGAGAAACGATAAAACTGGGTATTACGTCCTTCGCGCTGGAGTCATTTGCTCGGCATTGGGTTGGAATTTGAAGACGAAAATAGGTCTTCAACTACATCAGATCCACGCTCCAATTCCAGACTACAAAGAAAAGATGCAGTTTTCTATGGACAGGTGAGTCTCCTATTGCCTGGTCCCCTGCCCCTTCGCCTACCAAACTATAAATAAAAACATCTATACTCTTTCTCCTATCCGCCTTTACACCTTGTGAACAACTCTCATATGACTGCCATCAGATACTTTTCTAAAATGCCCACCGACAAACCCATCCAACGAGGGTCCTGGGGCCTCGAAGTCGGACAACCATTATTCATGCCGCCAGGCGACCCACACGAGCTCCATCGACTCGCTCAGAACCCGTCCCTCGGCCTTCCCGACTGCTACATGCGAGTCGACTGGCAGACGCTCCGGCGCCTCCCACTCTCCTCTTCTATTGTATTTAACTTCAAAGCACTTTTCACTCCAGTCACGGAATTCCGAGACGAACCCTGTGTGCCCAAACTGATTGCGAAAATTCTGAAAGAGGGCAAGAGGCCCCTTCTGGAGTATAAGAATACGTGGCATGTCGAGCACGTTGTGCTACCGGCCTTGGAGAAGTGGGCAGCTGAGCAGGAGGAGAACGGCTTAGTCGAAAGTGGGTGGGAGGTAAACACTCTTGATGAGAGTCCGTGGTTTAAAGGGTGGGAGGAAAAGTGGCATAGGCAGCAAGGGCTTTGAACGAATTGTAATGAATGGTGGGTTGGAGTTACGCTTTTTCAGTACCATATATTCGTCATTTTTCATCTTTTTTTTTATATATATTTTTTTATAATATTTCTTGGACTGTCTGGGAGGCATTCCCGGATGATGTCTTGGTATCATCTTTAGTTTCCGCAACTTTGTCGCTAGGCTCCTCAGAAACGAGTAAACATCGAACTTAAAACTAAGGTGTCGATCATCCATCTGAATTTCGAACGAGTGGTATATAGTACATTTCAATGCTCATGAATGGAAAGAGAAATCCCCTTTGAGAAAACAGAGATACGTAGTGTTGATGTCGAGCGAGATAGCTGCGATGATACTTAAATGAATCTCTATGTCCATTTCAAGCGTTGGATACACTACGCTCCAAGCATAGCCCTCGTATAAAACATCGGTTGAAACGTCCGCGGTGCGACTGTGATACCGGTGGCGGTCTGCGTTTCACATGGAGGCACGGCGGCCACTTTTCGAGACGTTCCGATACGTAGTTGGGATAAACCACGCGCGGATTCGCGATAACGACATCCAACTAGGAGCGCCCTGGTCTTTCACGCGTGCGAACCTTTCCGCTCTTAGGTAAAATGGCCTAGGGAAGCTTGCGCCCACCCAACTCCACAGGCTGGATAGTAGAACCCTTGTTTAATGTTCAATTCCTGCGATGGCTGCAGGTTCGGTTCATCAAGAGTTCGGCACAGACAACAGGTGGTCGAATGAGCTCGGAAGTTGGGGAGATGTGACGCTCAATATCGACGGCTATGATAAAGCAGGATGAGCAATGGATCATATTCAGTCAGCTTCGCCACGGCTGGACGCTTCCCCGCTGTCCTGGCTTCCATTTGAATCCCCATCAATATCCTCCAACTCCTCCGCCAACGGACTGATCCTTTCTTCAAGAATATCTAGATCCTCTAACTGAGTCCTCGAAGGTAACTTCCATAGACTCGTACCACATACGCGGTCCTTCGTAAGCAAATCGTCCACAAACTGATCAATATACGTGAGCATAAAGCCGTCTTTTGTCCTCCTCTTCAATTTCCGGTAATCCACCAACAGCGGCTCAAGCGCCTTGTATATATCCGCAGCATCAAAGGTAAGCCGGATATAAAAAGCCGCTAGGGCACGAAGATATTTGAAATCTCCAACTGCTTTGACAACACCATCATTAGAATCCTGTTCCTCCTCCAGCCCATTCCTTTCGCCGCCTTCAACATGGTCATTTTCCGGGTCGTGGAAATTCAAATATTCCAACACTATCTCTTTTTCTGGTGCAAGCTGGAGCAGCTTAAAGGCCAAACATAAGAATGGCGTTGGCTTTTGCGCGAGCCCGTACGTTCCTCCGATATAGGTGAGTTCCACGGCTCGATCGCAGAGAGTTGCAGCGTTAAGGCCAAAGCATTGTTCTTTCCAGTAGTATGACTCAGTGATACGATCACGAACAGCCTTTTCGAATAGCGTGGCTGGGTTAACGCCGCGGATTAGGGGGCCGGAGTAGCCCCGATTGTCCAGCAGGGCGCTGGCGTCGGCGCGGTGATATGACATTGTCGGCCTTGAGAGAGGCGTCAAAGTTGTGTTAATGGTTTCGCAAGAAGCTGAAGAATAAAAAGGGCATTTCTAAGAATAGTACAAGAGATATATTGATAATACACAACCGTAGAGAATTATGTTGTGGGTTTGAAGCTCTTTGTATGGAGAGTGGTTTTTATTTTTGTGACTTTTGGTTGAAGCTCTCAATCATAGCCGTGTCACGTGCCATTTCGGGTTTGTCGTCGAAATAAGATTTATGCTTATCGATAAGGTTGCCCCCGCAACAGGAAACCTAATAAACGCAGTCCCGCTTGCGCTGATGTCGTCAGTCTGTCCCACTTGGCCAGTGTCTTGCGGAGGTAGCTCTCGTTATAGTTTTTTATATTTATTTATATTTACCAGACTTGGAGGGGAACCTTTGCCGATAACATTACCAATCCACTCCTTGCTGCATGACAGCTTCATGGCTCAACAGAAGAGCCGTGGTATGCCTCGTTTTCGCCGCATTTTCAACCTAAGTTACAATTGACCATGATGCTCCTAACGTCTTCGACTATCTCCCTTGCGATATCAACGTCGATCATTGGCTTATTTACCCTTCTTCTATTTTTATCAGGCTATGTGCTGCAGCAACAGTCTGTCCGAGGTATACAAGCCGCCCTCAGCCCTACCACGCCAACCCATCCTGCCTCACGACCCTATCCTGTAGCAGGAGGCTCACCTGCTGGCGCATATGTTATTGTCAATCAAGGAAAGGAGGCATTCTCCAGTCCTGATGTCGTTGTAGCGGACAGTGGCGATGCAGGAGGAAGAAAAGCTGGAGAGTTAGGGGAGTCCTCGGGCTACGTGGGGGTGAACTCAGGGCAAGATAATCAAGGAAGCAGATATGGACAAAAGCATAAACAAGTGTATCTTCAAATGATATCAAGACCCAGCGTGTCGGGTATTTGCTCGAGTTTTCTATTCTTTAAAACGCTCGACACTCAAAGCGAGATCGCGACAGATAAAGTTTTTCTATACCCTCAATCGTGGGACAACAACGCGCCAACCAGAAATATCGTGGAGGCTTTAAGCTTCCTCAAAAAACACAAAGACAAATATGATATAATTGTACACGCCATTGACATGACGGATCCCAACTACCGTTTCCCATCTAACACCAAACTCCTCAGCAAAGCCTCACATAAATTAACTCACTACGAAAAGATCTTCTACACCCGCTCTCCCGGCATGCTTCTCAATGCCTCAAAACTCAACCACCTATTTTTCTCCGAACCACCTAAATTCTCATCCTCGTCCTTATCTTCGTATTCACCATTGTCGTCATGGAAGAAGAGAAGAAAGACGAACGACAATTCACAGACAGATATGTGGGTGCCAACTCGCTTATCAACAGTGAACGCAGACCTTCCTTATGCGTTCCTCGTTACAACAGAACATGACTCCTCGGGCCGTGTTTCTATAAGGTCACACGTACCAATTCCATCTGTTAAACAGTCATTGATCGTTCCAGCAGTATCCAGATTCCCGGCCGAGAAAGGCACCGAGCTACATCCTGCCTATGTGTTCTTTGAGAAAAATAAGGACCAAACGAGGGAAATGGAGACTGTGTATTATCAAGAATGGAGGAAGCAGTTGCACGACATCTGCCAGGGAATTGATATTAATGATTGACGTACTTCTCTGGGGAATTTTTGTGAAATTTTGGATAGGCGTTTTAGCATGCAAATGGGTGGCTTGTGTTTTTATGGTTGTCTTCGCATTTTACATATTTCCGCCACTGGGTTTTTTTTTTTTTTTTTTTCAATATCTCGCCGGTTTGGCTTGAGCGTATGTGTACGGATCTGTATTCAACTTTTCTTGGACATTGCTGATTTACTGTATGATATATATTGTTGGGTATAATGCCCCTTAAAACCTGCTGACTTCAGATTGCGAGTTAAAAATTTCCAAGCGCAGTGATTTTGCGTTTGTTCGTCATTGAGACGTAATAAATTGGGCTCATCCGCTGGCACGCTCCGCTGTGTGAGTTTCAATTGAATAACAAAACTGTGGGTACATCAATTATATCAGCGTGACATATTGTTTTCGGTTTAGGAAAACCTGATAGATTCGAATCCCCTGCCACTTGTCGTTGTTGTTTAACACTCCTTCCGAACATCCCAAGAAAGAGTTGCCCAGTATTCCAGCGCCAGTTCCATATGTCATTCTTAAAAAAACACCGGCAATAACAAGTCATAAAAACAGCAGCCATTTAAAAGCTGGAAGCCTTCGCTTGGCAATGTACAGCTATGATAGCACTGACGCTGTTCGCTCGATAGCTAAAAGATAGGGATTTCCAAAAATCCCGCCACATGAAACAATGAGAGGTTATTCCAAAATGATTGACTCCCGACAGGATAAAAATTAAAGAAAAGGGGGTATAAATAATAGGTATGAAAAAGTACAGCGAAAAAACAGCTTAGACGTACATGGGATTTGGGGCGGCAGAATAAAATGCTTCAGCTGTGAAATGCCAGGTGATGTAAAGTGTGGAAGATGTGTAGAGGAATGCTGGAGCCTTCTAGAAATACCTAGGAGAAGGTATTAATATGGTTAGAGAACTCCTATCTCATACCCAAGCAAAACTTCCGTATTGGCCCCTTCCCAGCCCCGATTACCGCCAGTGGATATCATATACCGACATGCCGCATCCATGTATAGCTGTGACACAACTCCGGTGCGATGGCCCGGAACAATGAGGAAGGGCACGCTTGAACGGCTCGAAGACTGATCGCTTTTGAGATCATACAGGCGAAGAATATCGTACGAAGCGCTGTTTGGACGTGGTTAGTAAAATAAAACCAAAACACGTCGGGGGGATGATATGCTCATCCAAGGAAGGCGATGAGCTTGGCTTCTAGAGGATAGGAGACATACCAAATTAGATGTCTGCCGTTTGGCATTGCTTTGACGGCAGAAACTGGGCCGCTTCCCTGGGGGAATCTAAACGTCCGTTCGGCACTGCGGAGGCCTTTATGCAGGCTGAATTCTTCTACGGTACCGTTGCGCCGTCCAGCATAGATATAGTTCCCATCCGGCGACCAACATGCATTCATGCACCACGGGGGAGCGTTTCGAGAAACGATCTTGGCAATGGGGTTTGGTTGCCGTCTGTCCCAGACTCGTATTGTGCCGTCAATCGACGCAGAGAAAAATGTAGTATCTGATGTTATGTCTGAGCTTTCATCTGAAGAAGCCTCCGTTTTATCTTGGTTTGTTGGCGCACGTTCCAAATCATCAGCGTGGGGACCCTCCAGGGTTTCAGAAGATACACCATTCGGCAAAGTCTCAACTGCAGTGGCTGAAGATTGGGCTGTTTGGTCCCCCTTTTCCGACCCCATGTCAGGTGTATGTTGACTACTTGAGACACCGTTGGGCTGAGCAGTGGGCATATCCATTCCAGGTTTATCATCTTCGGGTTGCTGAACACCGTTCGCAAGAGCCTGGGAAAACTCATCATCTTCGTCTATCGCGAAAGCACCGCCGGACGGCGCTTCAGTTTCACCTCCATCACCGTCTCCAAAAAGTGAATCGGTCCCGAAAAGAGAATCCGCCGGTGAACCAGCGCCTTGGTTAGCATTAGTACCTTCAGCTTGCCGCGCCGCATTTGCCCCATTTTGGAAGGCAAAACTTGAAATGCCATTGGCTTGGTTATTAGATGAGAATGTTCCGTTCGTCAGAGGGGGCTCCCCACTCTCTTGTGGTACAGGTACATTAGATTCCGGCCGTATTTCAATGGATGATATCTGCCCTGCACTTGCCCCGAAAGTTCGCCTTGGTTGCCCAACATTTAAGTCCCAGTCGTGTATCCTTTTATCCCAACTTCCTGAGATGAGGGACCGTTCATCTGACGTGAGGGATAGTACTGAAACTGCCGAGGTATGTTGCTGGAGAAGGGCGATTTCCTTGCCCTCGTCGTGACGGACGGACTGTAACCTAATACTCCCGGATTCGAGGCCGGAAAGGAGCCAAAGCCCTTGACTGTGAGAGGCAAGAGAATAAACCGGCGATAGCGCAGTCCCATCCATGTTTTCCCAATATGTCATTAAAACGCCCGCCTTTACAACGCTATCCACGAACGGATGCCTTTGCGCAACCGTCAGCATCAATTTGCTGTTGATGGAATCTACCCAATTGAATTTTCGCACGTATCCGTCTGAACCACCGCTGAATACCCATCTCATATCCGCCGTTGCTGTGACCGCATTAATCGAAGTGCTGTGCGGGGCAGCGGTGGTTGGAACGATGTCATAAGTGGAAGCAGTGAGCGCCTCTGGGCGCACCACTGGGCGTAGGGGGAGAGACGAATCGGAGGCGGCATTGTTGGTGGGAGAAGGGGATGTCAAAAGGACTTGAGGATTCTGTTGGCTTGCTGCGGCAGTCTGGGTATCAGAAACAATGCTAGAATTGGAAGGACTTTCGGGGTCTGGCTCCGGGCCGACGTCTTCCATGTCCCCCATTGTATCGTCCATGTCATTATCAGAGCTGCCATCTTGCGACCCCCCTGGAAAAAACGATATTAGATCTAGGACAGCAATATCGAAAGCGCCAGCGAACATATCCCTCACCTGCTATGTCGCGATCGTCGTCATCCTCCCCAATTGACGGCATCTTGATGTTAATTATCACTAGCCAATTTTTTTATGCCGAGCTGAGGTGATTCGATTCGCTGGGCGATCTAGGGCGGAGGCCGTGTTGGAGCTGTGATGAGACTGACGATACGGAATTAGTAAAAGGTATTGACAAAATGATTCGTATAGTTACTGAAAGAAATAAAAAGCTGTAGTTCTAGCAGCATAAATGTGTTTCATCACAGCTCGCTGAGGTCGGCAATAAATTTGCAGAATGGTGATGATGACATTGATAGCCTCCATCATTTCATAGTCGAGGCTAACGTTAGTCATGGCCGAGCGGTATTTCTACTACGGCAGCCCATAGCTCCTAGTTTCGCATCCCATCTAAAACACACCGCGCTATGAAGGCTTGGCCGGCATTACTAATCCACTCTCAGGTCACTGAATCTGACTAGTTAACTAGTTAATATGTTTTTATTAACTAACTACTGTACTTTTAATTTTAGTCTCAATATAAGAATCTATACAACATGGGCGGTAGTTTCTAAGTGCAACTAAGTATTTCTAATGGAATGTAAGTTATATACTCCCTCCAGATCATATTTCACTTTCTAATCACTTTCAACCAGAACTCAGCAGGAAGTAGTATCAACAAATACGACAGCGTATCTAGGCATAACGATAACTTTTCAAAAGACTAATGCCTCTCCCAGTTATTTTGACCGATTACTATTTCACCCTTTGGAATTCAGCTACTTTCACTCGACAAGAAGATCGCATCGCGTGAGCTTAATCTAGACGAAAGCCAACGACTGCACACTGCTGTCAAAGCCCTTTCTGTTTAGGCCGTCTTCACAAGCAATATCGTGATTCAGCATGAGCTTCCATCCATCATATGATTTTGTTGTTTTCAGCTGGACTATCTGTATTCTTCAAGCAGATGGAGGAAGCCAAGCTAGAGACCTTTGATATTTGGGCCTGCACAGTTTCTGGCAAGACGATCAATTCCGGAGAAATTGCAATGAAGTCATCTCACGCCTTCGAAATGGCATGGCTGAATCATCTTATCAACTGCCAGAGTGGACATTGCGGATGATTACTGGATTACAATGTCACAGGGAGAATACGTCGCTTCTGCTCTGTGTCGAACAATTAACTACGTTATGCCTATTCTCTGGCATATTTATAGAACAGATAGCTGCGGGCATGCTTACCTGGATGAACTTGGTTGGGTGAGGTAACCTTGGAACAACCCAATTAACTGTGATAATGACTTATGGTTAGTTTCTGTAGGGTTGCCTCTGTTCAGTTTGTCAGCTCAGCAATACCTTCATATGCTGTTTTGAAATGCAATACAATCAAACGGTCCTCTGAAGGGTGTTTCAGAGAGCCAGTACGCATCCTAGAATCATCGCAACGGGTGCCCACTCATACCTATTAAGGAGGGGGTTTGTGCTGCCAACCTGTCATTGCAGTCAAAGAGGTACAGAGTTGCAAGACGCAGTAACTTATTACTTGTCTGAGTGAAATTCTTTTCGACTTGGTTGAAAATAAACCATAGTCCTTGAATGCGCACTTATAGATTCTAGAATCCATATAAATGTAATTTTAAAAATAAGTGATGGGCTGGCTGGCCCTCTGTATATTTTATTAAATAAATTAAAATAGCTAACAAAAAGACTCTGATACGATTGATTGTCATTGTGATTTCAGAGCCGTGGGAGGGCGCTGTAGCAACCTGAACTAAACGTGCCATAACAAAAATTTCACACTGTTTCAGTTCTTCTTGTTTACTATTTTCAACCACCCAAGTATCTCTTCGTGTTAACCAGGCTCCTTTTGTTCTTTTTACTCCTAGGAAGGGCGTTCTCAATCCCAAGTGCTTTGACACTCATGGGTAATTGCGACTTTTGTCGTTTCTTGTGCAAAGTGTGACTTTTCCGCAAGGCCCGCAACGTATTTACTACTATTTAAATGAAGCGATGCCTTCATCCTTCCGAGGTCAGTCTAACTAATAGCATTTCATCACCCGTTCTCCTTTTGGTGCGCATTTACATAGAAATGCACTTGTAAGTGTGCTAGAAAAGGGGAAATATATCAGTCCTCAAAGCTTAAATATTTAGAGCGCCGCTAAGAGCTGCTGGACCAAGGCTAACAGCTCCACGGTGCAAGCAAGCAGATATGAAAGCCCGGAGACTAAACCTCACGCGTCTTCCAGGCCCAAAGGTCTCTTTAAACAAGAACATCCAGGCGTACGTCGAAGAGACTCGACGTGCGGCCGCCGGCGATACCTGGACAGCGAAGCCAGAGATTCCTACCGCGAATGAAATCCTGGGGATCGAGGAATTTGGTGATTCCGATCATGTCGACTTGGTCGCTAACAAAATCAAAGGCCCATGGCCGTCAACTGACATGTATTTGAAGACGCATTATGATCTTCTTAGAGAAGATGCAATTGCTTCGCTGAGGGATGCAGTGGCTTATGTGAAAGAAGATCCACGCATGAAGGATTCTCTAAATGTTTGTATCTATGAAAAGGTAACCCACTTTTGGTTTGTCCTATTCCGTTCCCACATGTAACAATACCTCAGCTAATATATGGATTTAATAGGTGTACATCGTTGGGGTTACATGCGCAGATGCAGGAATAGCCATGAAGCTTACCTTTTCTACTGCTCGTGCTGGAAAGAATATAGTATGGGAATACTCCCCCAGGCTAACTACGGGCACCATCGTCGCACTGACCCCAGCAAATGACATGTTCAAATCGAAATGCATTGTTGCTGTCGTTGCGGCCAGGCCTCTGGACGAGCTGAAAAAGACACCTTCTGAAATAGATATATTTTATGCGCGAGCAGAGGATGCGGAATTCGACCCCCAGATGGAGTTTGTTATGGTCGAAGCTAGGAGCGGCTACTACGAAGCATCGCGGCATACATTAACGGCCTTGCAGAAAATGGGAAGGGAAGGGTGCGTAACTTCGTTCATTCTTATGATTACGTGTGTAATGATAGTTGTATCTGCTGACAGTTTAAAAGCTTCCCATTTTCAGAATACCTATGTGATCTTCAGCCTAACATTGAACCTCCGGAATACATCAAGCTGAATCCCTTCATTGACATGTCAGCTGCTTCAATCGATGAAGGTGATGTAAAAATAGATGTTCTTAACAACTGGCCATCCCCCCCTGAATCTCTAGACTTGTCTCAATGGAACGCCTTGCGTCAAATTCTCACGAGAAGATTGGCTATCGTACAAGGCCCACCAGGAACTGGCAAAACTCATGTTTCTGTCATTGGATTGAAGTTGCTACTCTCAACCCTACCTTCCACTGACCCACCAATCATCATCGCGGCGCAGACCAACCACGCGCTGGACCAGTTGCTTCGCCACGTTGCACAGTTCGAGATGAATTATGTTCGGCTTGGCGGAAGAAGTGCGGATTTGGATATAAAGAAGCGGACTATATTCGAGTTAAGGAAAGCCAACCCTGTCCCAACAATCCCCGGTGGCTTATTTGGGCCATCCAAGAAGCGGTTAAAGGAGCTCGCGGAAAATATCTTTAAACTCTTCGAGCCGTTTGCTCCAGTCAACTCTAGATCACCGCTACCAGCAGCGCTATTACTCAAACTAAATATCATTACCCAATCGCAGTATGAATATTTAGTAAAAGGAGCTGAGGGATGGGTTCACGGAGGCGATCAAGTGGAACCTCTTGCTACCTGGCTCGGCGATGGCAAGGTTAAATTCGACCCGGTTTACCAACCGAATAACTTTGGCTTTGTTGAAGAAGACATTGATCTAGAATATGAGCAGCTTAAGGAACTCGAGCTCGAACAAGGCATCGATGAAGATGACGCCGAAAGTTTGAGAGGGCCATATATGGCACTGATGGAACAGGTTAAAGGACGCAGCCTTTCCGCAATAGCAGCAGACGCTTCGCGGGCCCGATTTTTAAAGCAAGGCGATCTCTGGAAAGTTCCCCCGCGCGACCGTGGTGGAATTTACACGATATTCCAAAAGCTTGCGAAGGAAGCCATCCAAGATTCGTTCCGATCCTTAGCGAAGAGATACGAAGCGGCTGCTGAGAATCTCAAAACCGGGAAATGGGAACTAAATTCCACCATTATTCAATCTGCAAGGGTAGTGGGCATGACGACAACAGGCCTGAGCAAATATCGCGCGCTTATTTCAAGCATAAAGCCCAAGATAATCATGATTGAAGAGGCTGCTGAAGTGATAGAAGCCCCCATTGCTGCAGCCTGCATAAAGTCGTTAGAGCACCTTATCCTCATTGGCGATCATAAACAGCTCCAAGGCACTTGTGCAGTCAAAGAGCTAGAAGGAGAGCCATTTTTCCTGAAGGTGTCATTGTTTGAACGACTCGTCCATAATGGAATAGAGTTCAAAACGTTGACGAAGCAGCGGCGTATGGCGCCAGAAATCCGAAGGATCTTGGCCCCCATATATGATGATCTGGAGGACCATCCGTCCGTGGCAGACAGACCCGCAATTCCTGGAATGGGTGGTGTTAACTCGTTCGTCTTCTGCCATGATTGGCCTGAGTCTGCGGATAGCCTGCTCTCCAAATACAATGATAGTGAAGCACGCATGATTGTCGGATTCTTCATATATCTCCACCTCAACGGAGTTGCAGTACAGGACATAACGGTTTTAACCTTCTACAACGGGCAGCGGAAGAAGATCCTGAAAGCTTTACGAGACAATCGCTTACTGCAGGGACAGTATCTTAAGGTATCCACGGTCGATTCATATCAAGGGGAGGAGAATGAAATTGTATTGCTCTCCTTGGTTCGGAGCAATGAGAACAGCGGAAACATAGGTTTCCTTGCCGTTGAAAACCGAGTGTGTGTTGCTCTGTCTCGGGCAAAGCGGGGGTTCTATATTTTCGGAAACGCAGAGTTTCTTGCAGTGTCCAACCCGCTTTGGTGGGAGGTTGTGCAGATTGTCAATTGCGGACCGAGGCGGATCGGATATCACGTTCCTGTGACCTGTGCCAACCACAAGACCAAAACGTATATCGCACAACCAGAAAAATGGTCGTTGACCGACGGAGGTTGTTCTTTGAGGTGTGATCAGAAATTGAAGTGCGGTCATGGCTGCCCACTTCGCTGCCACGTGTGAGCACCCTCCAATGAACTCACGCTTCCCTTCACCAATCTACTGACAAATTACTGTTACAGCGTACCACATTCACAAGTTAACTGCCTACAACACTGTACCAAACTTCTCCCTTGTGGACACCCCTGTGTTGAAATCTGCGATTTTCCCTGCAAATGCCAATACGGCGAATGCTCTGTTAAAAATGAAAGTTTCCGCGCAGGAGAAAATGCGCTACCACCACCACCAGTAGCACCAGCCGGAGACAACCATTCCACGACTCAAACCGCTACACTTACACCTACCAACGCCCTTCCTAAAACCGATTCACACGTAGACTTCATTCAGAACTACCAAGACTATTCAAACGGCGGAGCCAAACGGGACGACGCACGCCTTGCCTCAATAGAACGGATCATAATCGAGCATGAGAAAAACGACCACGCGCCTCCTCACCCGCTAGGTGATGACGTCGTCCCATGTCTTGACAAACCTTCACTGCCTGTCTTGATGGAAAATTCGGTCCTGCCGGTTCGACCGGCTGGTAATGCACTGATGCGCCAGAAATACGTACAATATTATTCCTCCGGTGACGGTCGTCGAGTAGCGGGGGACAAATAGGAATTAGCCGAGTCGCGTCTTCTTTAGAGAAATGTGTCGGGATCGATACGTTGTGAAACTTAGCCCATAAGGTGGATGAACAGGTCACATCCGATAGGACCGTTTACGGATTTATTGACATTCAGGGATGGACAATTCTTTTTTCTCCCTCATAAGGAGCTGGTGACATGGATAACTGACTAGATAGTGGTTTTCAAATGGGCGATAGCGGGCGGGCGGCTTTGACTTTTGGTTGCTCCCCTCCCCTGTTTCCGGTCCTCTCCCCTGCTGCCCTTTTTACTGGCAGTTGGGAGAGGTTAAGCGCAAATATTCCCTGCACTCTTTTGTAAAATAGAATTGGGTCACCGAACTAGTAACTCACAGATACCCTTGATTATGCAGTTCTTTAATTGAGTGATAAGAACAAATCAGATAATTCTTACTCGCCGTGTAATTCTCATTTTATAAAAAGTCCGGGACTTTTAAAATGGAGTGAGCGATTCATGAATTTCCCCTTTTGCTTACCTCCATGGCTCACGATTGACGCCAGAATACTATAGATAAATCTCCGACAAAAGCCTGTTCCCTCCAGATTGAAAACGTTTCAATTGAATCAGTAGCGATATGTAAATCCTGGAAACATGCTGACATAGATGAGCGCAGAAAAGAAAATCTATTAATACCAAAAAGAAAAAAAAAATCAAAAAATCAAAAGGAACAATCCAACTAAATGAAAGGCCAATCAATCACGATGGCTATTAAGCGGACCTGCAAACAGAAACCCGAACTGCCTGCCACTTACTACGCACTACATAGTGAAGAGAGAGAGAAACAATGTGAAATTCTTTTCATTCCTGTGTAAACTCCTTTTCTTTCCCCCCTATGTACGGAGTATAGTAATGACAATACCAACGATCAAATCCCCACTGGGGAGAGGGAGCGGGGTGGGAAAATAAGATATCAAAAAAGCCAAAACCCTCAACCAACAAATATCTAGCTCTTATGACATGTACATATGTACAGCAGTTTTCATCAACTAAACAGGGGCTATTTGAACATATAAACAGACAAAGCCCAACGGCCGTAACGTATCACCACCAAAAAGAAGGGGGTTAGGTAACAATAAAAAAAAGAAATAGCAAAAAGAGGAACAGGTAAAAAGCTCTCAATCTCACTCATCATCGATCAACCTCTTCGCCTCCCACGCCTTCCTAGCCCCATCCATCAACGCCTCGAAATTCCCACTATTCTCACACATCCCCCTGAAACTGCCTCCCTTCCTATTAATAAGCTGCCA
Source organism: Blastomyces emzantsi (assembly GCA_003206725.1). Classification (NCBI taxonomy): domain Eukaryota; kingdom Fungi; phylum Ascomycota; class Eurotiomycetes; order Onygenales; family Ajellomycetaceae; genus Blastomyces; species Blastomyces emzantsi. The sequence continues at coordinate 25,650 of QGQJ01001482.1, forward strand.
CGGCCCATCATACTCTACCACCTCCCCGTGGTCCAGCACAAGCACCTTATCATAGTCGATAATGGTCTGCAGCCTATGCGCGATGGTGATGATAGTGTTATCCTTCAGCTCACGCAGGGTATCCTGGATCTTGGCGTCGGTAGCGTAGTCTATGGACGCGGTGGCTTCATCCATCATGAGTACTTTGGGCGATTTGAGGAGGGCGCGAGCTAGGCAGAGGAGCTGGCGTTGGCCCTGGGAGACGTTCGAGCCGGATTCGGAGATGGGGGAGTGGATATTTAGGAATATGTTTTTGTTATCGCGGAAGCGGGAGGTGAGGTCTGGGTCACTGGAGTTGCTGTTGTTGTCCAGCAAGGGGTTGGAAGGGTTTACTGGCGTTATGGAGCCGGAGACAGAGGTGGATGTTGGGCCGCCAATTAGATGGACGCGACGGAGGGCTGTGAAGATTTCATCGTCGGTAAGGACACCGAAGGGATCGAGGTTGCTACGGATTGTTCCGGTGAAAAGGGTCGGGTCTTGAGGGACAATGGTGATTGCTTCACGGAGGTCCTTCAGGCCAATTAGGCCAATGTCGACATTATCAATGAGGATCCTGCCACTTTCCGCTTCGAGACCGCGGAATAGGGCAAGTGCAAGCGAACTTTTCCCGGCACCTGTTCTGCCAACAATCCCAACACGTTCGCCAGGTTGCACTGAGAAAGTTACATTCTTCAAAACTGGATCGAGATCCGAACGGTAGCGAGTATAATAGTTATCAAACTGTAACGCGCCATGCGTTGGCCAGTTGCTCGGAGGACGACGGTCGGGAATAACGGCTTCAGCCTCTTGCTCAACCTCCATATACTCCTCAATCCGTTCAACCGAATTCATATTTTGCTGGTTCTGCGCATACAGCCGTACTAACCAGAGGACATTCTCAGTGAAGGTGACCGCATATGTCAAGGCCAAACCAGCGGCACCAGCATCAATTTTGCCAACGCTCATGATAATGACCGCGGCGGTAAAGAACGATACCAATGCACCGGTTATATCAACGCGAAACGCCAGCCATCGATTACTCGCCCACAGATACAGGTACGGCCGATTATAAGTATTGATCATGACGTGGTTATCATGGATGAATCGCGCACCATCTCCGTAAGCACGGATGGTGACAATGCCAGTCAATGTCTCCCCGAATTGCTGATAGAGAGGGCTCCTCTGAATAGATTCTAGACGCTTAAGATCACGCGACGAATTCAAATAGATAGCACCCAGCGTGAAGTAAATAGCAGTGATGAAGACGGCAGCGATCAGGAACATGGGTGTTATAACGGAAATAAGGATAACGATCAGAATGACGGAGGTTAAAGAGTGGATCATTCCTATTGCAGTGGCCGCCACTTCTTGATCGACTGCCTGGAGATCCTTGGAGAATCGATTCATCAGCCGGCCCAGCGGTGTGGAATCAAAGAACTTAAACTTTGCATGGGTCACAGCTTTTAACAATCGCTTGTGAATCCTCCACGACGCATGCAGCGACCCCCCGAAGAGAATCAATTCCCTCAAAAAAATTGTCAAGACATAACCGAATGCTAGTGCCGCATATACACCCAAATAATAGTATGGATTTACATCGTCATGGAAGGTGTTGTCTTTGGCCGTATACTGCATCTCAGGTGCTCTCCACGAGAAAGGGCGGGTAATGCTCGCGGTGGCCAATGTAGGAAGTCTGACGTTAGCAAAGGCAGCTTTGTGCCCGACGTCGCTGGACGCGACCTTCTTCACTGGATACGCATTTGCCCATTCCCGAATCCAGATATTAGTGGCTAATGATCCGACCTGCTGTGCCCCAAAGGCGAGAGCAGCGAAAAACCAAAAATACCATGGACCCATGGCACGAAGATACATGAAAATTGTGGAGAGCTTGACGCTACCTACAATTTTCTCTTCCCCGAGAACGGCGGCGGCAGCTGATGCTTTTTTCTTGCCCTTTACACTGGTTCCATTGGCAGCCCCGTTCGCAGCTCCATTGACGGTTTCATCCGCAGAGCTCGTCCCATTCTCCAACCATTCAGTTCTCTCCGCTTCAGCGCTTGATGGAGAGTGGGTTAGAGTCTTCGATGAGCGGGAAGCAGGTCGCGATTGAAGAATGTCATCGCCAAGCATTCCGGCAGCAATCACCTCCTGTGGTGTTCCTTGTGCTGTAACTCTACCGTTCTCAAGGACGACGAGGAATGCCGCCTGGGGAGCGACCAGCGAGACATTATGCGTGACAATGATACAGGTGCGGTGTTGCATCAACTGGCCCATAAGGGCTTCCCTGAAAATGTGTTTGGCGGTGTGTGAGTCGACTGCGCTAAGACAGTCGTCGAGGAGCAGATGCCGGGCCTTACTATACATGCCACGAGCCAAGGAAATCCGTTGTTTTTGTCCGCCAGAAAGACTTATGCCTTTCTCTCCCACTTGAGTTTGATCACCAGCATCTAAGATTTCCAAGTCTCTCTCCAATCCGCAGGCTTTTATTACAGCCTCATACCGATCTTGATCAAATGGAGATGCAAACAAGATATTTTCTTTGATCGTGGCATTGACCAGCCACGCTTCTTGCGCACAGTAAGCGATGCTATCAGTAAGACCCGTGGCTGGGTCAACGCGCAAATCCGCTCGATCACAAGTTCCACCAGGGAGGAACACCGATCCTTCCAGGAGCGTCATCTCTCCCAAAAGCGCCATTAGCATCGACGTTTTACCTGAGCCTGTCGGTCCAGCAATGACGTTAAGTTGCCCGATGCGGAACGAAACATCCATGTTTATCAGGCGGAACGATTCTCCAGAGTCGTCCCCCTGCGACGACGACGATGACCCCGGTTTGGCAGGTGCGGACGCAGATCCCCACGAAAGGGTGGCATTTTCCAAAGCAATTCTAGGGGGTGATTCCGAGTGCTCGTCCGATCGCAGCTGAGAATATTTTTCGGTTTCCTCCTCGTTTAAGAACTGTTCCACACGGTCGATGGAGGCCTTTGATTCCTGAACATGCGCGATCATGTCTGCCAATTGGTCCAGGGGTATGCGGAGGAGCGAAAACATGGATAACGCAGGGAATGCAACTGAAGGGACCAGTTTCTTGCCTTCGACCACGGTGTAAAGGAAAAAAGAAAGCAGTGTGATCAGTATTGGTGCGCCATGCCAGAGGGTGGCAGCAAAGGCCCACAGGATATATCGTCGACGGAGACTCTTCAACTCAGCCCTCCGTTTCTCATTGACGATATCCTCAAAACGTTGTTCCCATGCAAAATACTTGATAATACGGATGTTTTGAAGTACCTCATTTGTCGAGTGGATACGGGCATCAGTACCAGCGAGAATTTCGTGTTGAATGACCCGGAACCGCGACGCAATATACAAATTCAGCGGCAACATCAGAGTCATTACCCCAATACCAGCCAAAGAACTAAAGCCCAGGATTTTGTACAAGATGAAGATGGCAAGGGCGGTCTGGACAGGGAAACTGGCCCATAGGAAGTGTAGGTATGCGCAAATTTCACTAACTTTGAAGGAATCAATCGCCATAAGGTTGATAATTTTACCAATATTGGCTTGCGCGTCTGGCTCATCGTCTGTTTGTTGTTGCTCACTGCTTTCGGCCTCAGCGTCCGCCTGGTTATTATTCCAAGCTAATGAGAGTTTCTTCTTCTTCTTCGTTTGCTTTTGAGATTTGGCCTCATCTTTCGAGACTTTCGAAATTGCACCCGCCTTACGTCGCAAGGCTTTCGCATAGAGCTCGCCGATGATGATTGCGCGCAACTTCACGCTCAATTTGCGCCCGATCCAGAGCGCTTGGCCGTCTGCAACACCTTGGATTGCCGCACAGACAAACAGAAGACTGACGTAGAGCCAAACAGTATTCTTGGGGGTGATGTCGGGATCTTGAAGGTATTCCAAAATGAGCTTGAGCAGCCAGGTTGGCAAAAAAGAAAAGAAGCCCGAGAAGATGGTCCACGCGCCCTGAAGAAGAAGCGTACGGTCGAAATAACGCAGCAGTCTCCAGGCCAGAGCAGAGGTCCGTCTAACCTGGCGGAAATCCGCGAGAACAGCAGCAGCCTGGTAGCTTGGGAGCAGATTCCAGACATCCGGCATGTCCAGGGATTTGCGATAACCTTGCCAGACCAATGGGTCTAGCCATGCGAATGAAGCCAAGGACAGCAGACTTGCAAATTGCTCTCGAGGCGGGGGAATTCCGTCTTCATGCCGAACGAGGAGGGTTTTGTTTCCCTTACGGGTCGTGAGGGCTAAGAGGAAGAGGAAAGAGGAGAGAGCGAAGTCGATGCTCGTCAGAGTACGAACGTGGTTCGGGGGTGGATGGATCATCACAGATCGGAATACCATGATGGTACATAACCATTGGCACGAATATAGTGCCGCAGTGTGATTCCATAATTTCGGCATTGTACGGCGTTCGGATGTCGAAAGGAGCAGCCTGGCAATCACCAGAAGCAGCACGTAGGCCCATGAGAGTAGCCTTCCAATTGTTGGAGTTATTTCATTTGCGGCTCCTGAAGGTGTAGCAAGGCTCTTGACCGAAACTCCCAGTTCCGCAAGAAGCGCCACAATCTCCAGTATCGTTACAACGTCCTTCCCTCGCGGTTTGTCCTCCACAACTGTGACGGGTGTTGTACGACTCAGGGCCTTGTGTAGCATCAAATCGCTCTCCGCGTCCTCGTCATCCTCTCTCCCGTCTTCATTTTGTATTATATCATTTTGCTCAACAGCTGCGGTCGGAATGGGTTTGTAACCACGATGGCGCCACGGAAAACGGATATTATGCCGCAAGATGTGGGTAACTATCAATAATAGGGACAAACCACATGCCGTGAGGGGGAATATTAATTTCAGAAACCTGTTGAGTAAGGACACGGATGTCAGCAAACAGAAAGCAATACACGGCAAAAATGGGAGGTGATCTTGACAAACTCACTTTTGTTGAAAACATAGCGTAAGGTCATCAACGACCCAGGCGGGACCCTCACAACCCGGGCGCATAGCGGATATCGAAATCGAATCCCCCAAATAAAAAGGAGTAAGAAAGGATAGAGAAAGAGAGAAAATAGCTATGGAGAAGAAAGTAGGAAGGACAGAAGTAACAATGTCACACGTCGAAAGGAGCAAGCGGATGCTTTGGAAGAAGCAACAATGAATCAAAGAATGGAGTCTAACGAAGCAGACATGACTGAGGAATAATAATAATACCAGCTCCCAAGATGTAAATCTGTGAAATCAACATGGTAGAAAATACGGAGCATGAAAATGGAAGAAATGAGCTCAGAGGCAAATGGACATATGAGGGTATATCAAGCCAACCAACTCTCAAGCCCTAGATGTATCAAGGCGGGAGAGGAGATCGAAAGCCAAAGCAAGAAGAAGTCGTTCAAGCAGGGGCTGGGAAGACGATCTGCCCGACTTGACAGACGTGAGAGTTGATAACCAGTTGATAACCAGCTGCAAGCTGAATTGTTCCAAGGTTGTTGACTCAGGTTGAGTTTTTCTTGAGTCAGAACTCAGACCTGAGTAGTTAATTCCTACGGGAACCGGAGCTGCGAAGAAAATCGGCGGCGATTAACTTGTTCCGGAAAGTGGGAACAGTCCACGCCCAGACCAGTGACTATGCGTAAGTTAAACCAACCCGCCGAGGCTGCCGAAAGCCCACCACAACGACGGGGACAATGCTACGCTGTTGTCCAAACAGACACACACAGAACGACAAGTCAGACCAGTCAGACCAGTCAGACAGTCAGACAGGAGAGATATTATTATTGAGCTAGCCATCTCCTTTACTACTGCTGCTAGTGACGGCCCTCCAGAGCCCCGCTATCCCACCGCCCATTCCACCCACAACGACGGATCACGGAGAATACCACTGCAGCTTGCAAGAGGAACCCGCAGGGATAGTGAATCCACTGATGTGACTCACGGAAATGGCTGTCTGCTGGAGCGTAGGAAGAGAAGAATTTTACAGGAAGAATGAGGGGATGGAAAGGATGAAAGGATGAGAGGATGAAAGGGTGCAAATTCCATGAATAATTTCCATTATTCTCTCAGACCGCATCATCCATGTCCTACACCTGCGCCTCGAAAAAAACAAATATACCTGTACGGACATCTACTACTGCTGCAGATTACTAGGTACGAAAACGGCCTGCGGATCGGGAATGGGCCCGCATTCTGTGGCATGATGGATCAGGGGTATAACGTACTGTACAAAACGTGGACAAAAGACAAAGTAAACAAGAGAAGGCCCAAAAAGTCACTCACAATCTCATTATCCGCCAATTCTTTCAATTTTTGCCAAATAGAAAAAAAGGCATTATTTAAGTTCTGGAACCTCCAAAGCCAAAGCAAGAAGCTTTTCAAGGCGCAGTGGATGATGTATCGCGCCCGCTAATATTGTATGCGGAGGTACCTGCATGGTGGCGGGCGGATGACCTTTGATCAACTGTCCCCTCGCCAATCATCTTCCCGAAGACTACAACAGCCAGATCCTATCTTCACGCATCATTCGACCACCACCAACAACAACACTTTAAGCGCCCTCACTCTCTAACCTCACATTTGATAAAGACAAGAAGGAATAATAATAATAAAATATAATGCCTCCTTTTCAACTGGACCTCGATCTGCTATAACCACCCTTCATCTCTTACTTCGTCCTCCGCTTTCACTCACCTTTCTCGTCCTGTCTGGCACTTTTCGCTCGCCATACATACCACCAGCCAATCCTGCTTCCGCCCGCTGAGTCGATTCACACCGTGCCTACGTTAGACTAAGGCAAACTCATAAAGAATGGCGCAAAGGATCTTGATGAACGAGTTCAAGAGCTTAGCAAGTGAAAAATGGGTACATATCGAGGTTGGCTTTCACTTTCCCTGACAATTTCTTCTGCCCACCGGTTACATGAACACCTCTCCCTCGCCGTTTAGTTACTGCGGAAGAGAAAATATAGAAGAGATAGGACCATGCCAGAAGCTGACAACAAAGTCCATACGGAATTTTATAGCTCAACAACGATGACATCTTCCACTGGAATATTGCTCTCATAGTCCTGAACCCGGACTCCCTATACTATGGAGGCTACTTCAAAGCCACCATGACCTTCCCGCAAAACTATCCCTACTCACCACCAGGTATGTCACGCTGAAGCGTACTTAATAAAGCCCTAAAGGATCCCCGTCGCAACATGCGCAGGTGGCGACACCTGCCAAAAAGCAAAAACCTGAACATGCCCCTACCCCAACCTAAATCGAACAAAATATTACCCCGCAGATAAGAACCTGGACGTATCACTCCAACGAAAAGCTAACCTCCCCACTAATAATAATAATAATAAAAAATAGGCTTCAAATTCACCCACTCTCTCTTCCACCCAAACATCTACCAAGACGGCCGCCTCTGTATCTCCATCCTCCACTCCCCAGGCGACGATGAAATGTCCGGCGAAACCGCGGCCGAACGTTGGTCGCCAGCCCAACGCGTCGAATCTGTGCTCATCTCCATCCTATCCCTCCTCGACGACGCAGAGGTCTCCTCGCCCGCCAACGTCGATGCGGGCATCATGCTCCGCAAAGACCCGGAGTTGTATAAGAAGACGGTGCTGGCGGACGTGGAGCGGAGCAAGGCGGATATACCGGCAGGCTTTGTGATGCCGACGCACGAGTCGACGATGGCGATGATGATGGCGGGGAAGAAGGGAGGAGGGGCTGGGGCAGGGATGGGGGCTTTGGAGAAGATGGATGAAGAGGACTTTTGGGTAGATAGTGATGTGGATTATGATGATGATATGTTTGGGGGCAGTGACTCGGATAATGAGCTGGTGATGGATGAGGATGAGGATGAGGA